>JAFJTR010000072.1:0-118653 GCA_022559985.1 Parastagonospora avenae f. sp. tritici 18332-5
CGCGCTCACGTCATTCACGCTTCGCATTTGACCAATCCTGGTCAAGCACACGTTGAATCTATTCGAAGGGTGTGGCGTCACATTCTAGAAACGAAGTACCGAGCCCTGCAGGCTCAAGCCGTTAACGAAGCAGAGATACAAGAGTATCTTACTACACCGCAGGACTATCGAGATCCTATATTCTTTGGAGCATCTGATGCCTCCTTTGCTGACAATATTGAGACACGCCGAAGCTCTCAAGGATACGTATTTCAGCTCTTTGGCATGACTGTTGACTGGAAGTCAACGCTCCAACGCACGGTAACGAAATCTACGACTGAAGCAGAGCTGCTCGCTCTATCACTCGCTGGATCAGAGATGGAGGAATGGTGCCGCCTGTTCAAAGGACTATCCTTGAAGCTCAACCAGACGCCTATCATCTGGTGCGACAATTAGCAGACTGTGGGCATAGTCACGAAGGAGCATGACAAGCTTAGCACTAAGCTTAAACACGTCGATATTCATCAGAACTGGGTCCGCCAGGAGGTCGAGGGGAACCGACTCTATGTACACTGGAAGCCGACGAACCAGATGCCCGCTGACGGCATGACGAAGATCCTTCCTCGACAGAAGCACACCGAATTTGTACAGCAGCTACACCTTGTAGACGTTCGTTCGAAGGTTCATGAGATGGAGAAGGACATCTGAGAGATTCATCCTTACGTCGATTGGTCGACTACAGGATGAGGGGGTGTGTTGCGGTTATGAGGAGAAGCAGACCAAGTGCTGGTGTTCTGGTGCTACTTCCTCACTTATCGAGTATCTCTTACCTCAGCTGTATCATAGATACGTCATGTAAACAGACCCTGCTCTGGTCCCTTCTGGGATGCAGACGAGCAGAACACGACACAAGAACAATACACAATACTTTGATTAGACTGCATTTTCCACACTGCAACAATATTGATTGCTTATTCAACTATGGAAATTTCAGCTAAGAAGCAGCTTTACTCGCAATGCTATGCTTCACGTCGCCATTCAAATCGATTCCGTTCGTCCCATTTGTCGTGCCATTCTGCTGCCTGCTCTTGAAATACTGCGTAAAGTCATGTCTGACAGCATGGATCGCTTCCGCGATACTCTTGCCCCACACTGGATCATCACTCGCCTTCTCGCACATCTTGAAGAATTCGTCGCGCTTCTTCTCGAAGGCCGGATCCCAGAGGCGATGGAAATTCTCTCGCGACATGGGGTCGATCATTTCGCGCCAGATCTTGATGCGTATCTCGCTGTACTTATCGAGGATCGAATCGTCCAGCTCATCCTGATGGATGCCGGTGAAGCAGTCGTACAGCGATCCGACATCTGCAAAGCCGCCGGTAAGGCCAAGACCACCGAAGGGATTGCATAGATGCGCGGCATCCGCTACAAGCACGATTTTGCCCTCGCGAAAACTGGGGGCGCAGCGCTGTTGCAGCTTATACGGGCTCATACTGAGAAGCTTGTACTCATCGGGCTTGGGATTTCCAGGCAAGATCTTCTCGTAGCGCGCAGGTTGACGCTTGACGAGTTCTTCCCTGGAAAGTCCGGCATCGTCGCCATAAGTAACGCGCCAGAGCCCGTCGTTCGTGATCTTAGCGGCCATGTACCAGTCTGTTGGGTGGCAGATGAAGTTGGAGTCCCAGAAGCCGAATTTCTCGTCAAATGGGAGATAGACCTATATGATCTTAGCAATGTCAACGATGTTCGCGTTTACAACTTACATTTGTAGCCACAATTTGCTGATCCAGTGTTTCGCCTGGGTAATCTTTCCCGAACAATGCAGTTCTTACACCACTCGATGCACCATCAGCGCCAACAAGGTAGTCTCCAGAAATTTTCTTTGTTTGTCCATCTTGCGTTTCAACTGTGGCAGTAGCACTATTCGCATCTTGTTCGACACCCACTAGCTTATGGCCCCACAATATTTCGGTGTTGGGGTAGCTTTCAAAGTGTTTGATGATGAGTGGTCCGAGTTGGTCCAGTGGGAGCACGACCATGGAGTACTTGGAATCTTCTGGCTCTCGACCCATACCTGCCAGGAAGGTTCCATCCTGCAAGCGCCAACACACGCCCCTGGGATGAAGACCGACCTTTCGAATATCGTCGATGATACCAGCGCGATGAAAGTCGTATACTGCTGACGGCGCATAATGGGCAGCGCGTGGATTTCCATTCACCTTTGTATCCGCATCCAGAATGGTGACTTTGATACTCAGGTTGCGCGCCAACAGTGTACCAAGAAGAAGGCCTGAAGGGCCAGCTCCAACAATCACAACCTGCTGAATAAGCACATGTTCCACAGGTAGCGCTAGGATAGAAGTGTACTTACATGATTGATCTTGGGCATATTGATGTTCTAGCTTGCTGCTATCAGTACTGTAGGGTCAGTCTTGATCAATCATTCCACGGTACGGATCCTTTAGATGACATCTCGTCAAGGTGGGGCATATGGACCCCTTGGGGACGGGATCTCCTCTCCAGGCTCTCCTCCAGCAGACGTGCCGTGCTGCAAATACACTGCGGGGAAAGAGGCCTCAGATGCCCCACATTCCGCGGGATCGAGTCGGCATTCGGCGGATCGTAGGACCGCTCCGACGTCATGTCTCGGCGCACGTGATGTACAACTGATTCAATCACGGCAGGGGAACGAGTCGAGGAGAAAGTGGAGTTGTTGCTGATGGGCGAGTGCGACTTATGACGTTCATGACCCTGAAGCATCACTGCACGATCGGATAGAAGCTGTTCTATGTTGGTCACGATTCATTGGCATAACCCCGTGTACGCGGCAGCACGCATGTCCACGGATGTCTTCCGCAAACGGATGTCAGTGAATTTTTGACTTCAGCGATCAAACAGATCGACCGCGCCCTGTGGTCCGGCTACGACCCAGACACCAAGTCCTATCTATATCGCAAGCGAAATCACTGGAACCAGTGTTCCGGTTGAGCCCTTACATAGTTCTGTACTACTCCTGTACGCGTCTGAAGCCGCGCATGTCCGATTGCTTGCCGCTGTTGAGCTCCGAGAAAATTGGAAGCGCCATCTATTTTGGAAAACGACGTCATCGAGGGACACGACCCGCGCCAATCCGTATCGCATCCCACGTTCATGGCCAGACATGTGACGGTCACACCGAAACAAGTCAGTGCGTGCGTCGGGGCTGCGTTGTTGGGACTTCCGGCGGAAAATAAGCATTCTCAGCCTCCAAGGTACTGCCGCTACCATCTCAACGACGTCGAAGCGCGACTACAACGACAAGCACGTCGTCTGCCTATGAGTCGTTATTCGCCCCAGCAGATTTCTCACAATCCCTTCGCAATCCTTCGCCGCTACTGGCCGTGACTCAGTTCGCACGACGCAATGCCAGCGGCCGTTAGCCTTCGATCTCGACACAACCTCAAAAATGCTCCACCGAGCTTATCATGCATTCTAGTATGCCCGATGCCCCTTTATTGGCGACCGCGCAAACAGAGGCTTGGTTGACCCAGTTATACCCACTTCTGTTGTTATCTCGGATTGCCCCAACGAGCACACACCAAGCCTTTGCAACGATATGTCCACTTTTCCCTCGCGCCCGCTACCGAGCATGGAATGGCTAGTTGCACATCTTGTTCGCATTGAGTATTTTGTGACCGGAACGTGTCATCAGTCAAGAACCTCATTGTCTTGTCTGCATTCTGGCAGTATTTGCGTGTTCGTTCTGATGTTGTGTGTTGCACATCGCGCAAATGCGGCCGTGAGTTGCGTCCCCTTAAAAATTCTTCTTTCTCGGTCAGATAGGGCATTTATTATATGTGACCTTCGGCATACTTTCACAACAACGAAATCGGCCCTTACAATACTTTGATACACTCCCACGCCATGGCAGCCACTCCCGTCAGCCGCATCCAGCACTAAGAGCTTCGCTTGCATTTTATGCGCGTTGGGGTTCTGGTGTTCTCGACACTTCCCTGCAGCTCCACCTTCTCTTTGTCCAAGCTGACGAACAGGATAATCGAACAGTCTGGCCGTACGAAATTGAAACAAAATTGGGTCTGCACTTCGCCACAGGTCACGCTCAGATTGTATTCAACCTATCTGGCCATCTGTCGCACACGCGTGTAGTCCATGCGCCTCTAGTAGTCTCTTATCAGTACAACAAAAAGTGCATTTGCAGTCTACAGAACCATTCAGTCATCACCCTCGACACCAAATTTTGGCCAATCTGAATCATTATCGTACATACTGCAGCTCTCAGCCACGGACGTCCTCATCAACACAAACTAGTGGCCCGCCGAACAATAGTGACCGTCGCGCCCAAGGACCCATTCATACCCGACAGCGCAATTTACCAAAAGCCCATCTGCAGCTTGGAGATCTCCAGCTAGGTATACCAAGCGGTCCCGAAGCTTATCGCTAGCCACTGAACTCCCGGACAATAGCTACACGTGCCTCCGTTAGTGTTTCAACTCAGCATAGCTCAAATTCTGAGCCCGCCGTTTTCGCGCACAGGAAGCGTGACTTCCGTCCTTAGTGCGTCAGGTGGGCATTGGGGCGTATAATAATCCCACAATGGATTGCCTTCAAGATGCCGCGCCTTCCAACTCTCATTCTCAGTCCCACCACCACACTGAAGATCACATGGCTACTACCCCCGGTGCGGGGCGCAAGCGTGTTGGCTTCACTTCAGATGCTCCACGACCTTTCTCCACACAGTCCCCCGATGACCAAGACACTGGGTCTGGTGGCCACAATACTCCTCTCCAGAGGCCGGATGTGACACAAGATGACCTTTCTGCTATGCGAGAGTCCTTGCGACTCGCATTGGCCGAAGAGCACACTCAGTCACAGCCACCACCGACAGCAGAAGTAGTCCGTCCAGATTTCATCGAGCTGCCTCGCGACGTACAAAGGCCACGACCAGCGATTCGAAAAGGACCCCGTACACCTCCTGAGTTCTATCTCAACGACAATCCATTCGACGATGCTGCTGAAATACTACCTTCAGCCGAGGCGGAGCTCAAGCAGCGTTCAGGGCTCGCAGCTCAACAGCGAGCTGCACGATTGTCGAAGTCTGTTGGAACTTACTCCGCACCAGTCAGTCGGCGCAACTCACGAGAGCTTATGTCGCCCCCAGTCGAGCTTCAGGACTTGACACGAACCTACGACTTTGTTGACGAAGTTGTTGACGAAGAAGACGATCCTCAGTTCATGAAGCGTGCTTCTATGCTTCTACGTCAACATACGATTCGTGCTGCAGAATCAGGTCTCATCAGCCCTGAAGACCTCTATCACACCGATGCACCACTTCAGTCAGGTCAAGTTACCCCAGACAATATCGAGGTCGAAGACGAGCGCGTTTCACGGCCCACGAAGTACCGAACGGGAGTTCTGGGTACCCTTCTGAGAGCCAACACTGCCGCTGTGCAGGCTCCAAGCGCTGCCGGTCGATCGTATAAGAACAGTCACGCCCGCAATCTCAGTGCAAGCACATTCAGCGGTGCATCGACTGCCGCAAACTCCCCCAATCCATCACCGCCACAGTCGGGCTACAGCACCCCGCGGGCTGCACGGCCATGGTTCCGGCATCAGAATAACCAATCGGGAACGTCTATCTCGCAGCTGGTGGGATCCTCTGCTCGTAGCTTTGCCACGCCTGCACAGCAAGATCTGGGCCAAGAGTTCGACGAACAGGTCAAGAAGACCCGTCCTGGCATGGGCAAGCGAACAAAGTCTGACGAATCTGTCCTCGGTTTTAAGAAGGCTAAGCGACGCGACACTGAAATCAAGATCAAGATCCACCTGTGAGTTAATCACAATCTCTTCGCTGACGTATTAAACTAACATGCTTTTGCAGTGCTGGTACACTCGCGCGTCAGAACTACCTCCGCAAGCTTTGTAAAGCTCTCATGATG
Organism: Parastagonospora avenae f. sp. tritici 18332-5; assembly: GCA_022559985.1. Taxonomy (NCBI): domain Eukaryota; kingdom Fungi; phylum Ascomycota; class Dothideomycetes; order Pleosporales; family Phaeosphaeriaceae; genus Parastagonospora; species Parastagonospora avenae. Next base: position 5,916 of record JAFJTR010000072.1, read on the forward strand.
TATGGTGCACCCACGCATCGACTGGAGGAGTACCTCAATATGTCGGCTCGCGTTTTGGAGATTGAAGCACAATTTCTGTACATGCCCGGGTGCATGATTGTCGCATTTGACGACTCTTCGGTCCACACCAGCGAAGTGAAGCTCGTCCGAACCACTCAAGGTGTCGATCTTGGCAAGCTCCGCGATGTTCACGAAATCTACAAGGATGTGGTACACGACCGCATTGGTGTTGAAGAAGCTACGCCACGCTTGGATGAGATCATGGGACGCAAAGCCAAGTTCAGGCGCTGGTTCCGAGTGTTCATGTATGGCTGCGCATCTGCCACTGTGGGACCTTTTGCCTTTCAAGCTCGATTCATCGACCTTCCATTTTGCTTCCTGCTCGGATGTCTTATTGGATGGTTGCAGCTTATTGTCGCTCCTGGCAACGACCTCATCAGCAACGTGTTCGAGATCGGCGCTTCGGTCATCACCAGCTTCGCCGCGCGTGCTCTTGGGTCCATCAAGGGCAGTAATGGCAAAGAGATATTTTGCTTCAGTGCTATGGCCCAGTCGTCCATAGCCCTCATTCTACCTGGATTTATGGTTCTCTGTGCCTCTTTGGAACTTCAATCTAAGCACATTGTTGCTGGCTCAGTAAGAATGGTGTACGCTATTATCTATTCCCTCTTCCTTGGCTTCGGTATAACGATCGGCACAGTCCTGTACGGTATGATGGACAACAACGCAACATCGCGCACCACGTGCCACGATCCGATGTCGACTAACTTCTACTACCTTTTCGTCCCAGCGTTTGCTCTCTGCCTTATGATCGTCAACCAGGCCAAGTACAAGCAAATGCCTTCCATGACCGTCATTGCTTTCATCGGTTGGGTCGTCAATTTCCACAGCTCTACGTACTTCAAGAGCAACGCTCAGGTTAGCAATACGCTCGGTGCCCTCGCTATTGGCATCGCCGCCAACATACATGCACGATTCGGCCGTCATGTCGAGAACTGGTGTATTAGTACGTGGGAAGACAAGCTTCGTCCTCGCCTGGTGAAGATCCGTAAGGTCTGGCGCCGACGAAGTCCCGGTCCTCTCTGCACCCACAAGGTTGAGCGGTCCGAGTACAACCCAACGCACAGTGGCAGCCAGCCGACATCTCGAGCCAGTTCCGTTAGCGACTTCGTTCCTCACACACGCAAGATTGGTTATGGTCTTGCTGCTGCAGCCATGTTGCCTGCCATCTTCGTCCAAGTACCCTCTGGCCTGAGTGTCCAGGGTTCGCTCGTCTCCGGTCTTGTGTCAGCTGATCAAATTGTTCGCAACAGCACAGCGAACGCTACCACAATCAGCGCTGCAGATGTTGGTGCAAGCAGCACGATCAATAGCATTGCGCTCAATGTTGGTTTCTCCGTTATTCAGATCGCCATTGGTATCACTGTGGGCTTATTCCTGGCCGCTTTGATCGTCTACCCATTGGGAAAGAGAAGGAGTGGTCTTTTCAGTTTCTAATCATTTGTTGCATTTAGAGCGGATTGTGTATAAGCATAGCGTGGAGTTAGATGATATATGGGCATTGCAGGGCGTCTGAGGCATTGATGGCGTTTGGGTCATCTAGACTTCAAATACACAACTTACGATAAGCGACTGACATTTTCGATTTCCATCCCCATGAAATTATTACAAGGCCAAGACACCTTTTGCGGCGGATCGGCACCGTCGTGGGAGATTTCTGATTGGCACAAGGTCTGACAGCGGGCCGATTAGTATGACTGCTAACTCCATTCACACTAGCGTGAATGAACCTGAAAATGTCGCCTCTCAAGTACTACCTCCAGCCGCTCGCTCAATGTTCGCCGTTCAAATTCGCTTGACCGTTATGTAAAATACGGAAATAATTATCCTGTCTGAAAACATTCAGATCGGCCCCTTGTGCGACGGGCTTTCGCCTCCCATATGCACAAGATGGATCGCATCGCCACAAACGGCTTACTCGCGGATCTTGGGATAAGACAGTCATGTGACCAACTAGGCAACACTTCTTGGACCCTCGAAGTCGTTATTGACGGTATCGAAACGCGCTCGGTTGTTTTTGACCAAGAGCTTAGGAAGTGGAAGCTTCAGGGTGAAACGCAACAAAAGTCACTAGCCTTGCGACCGAAGCTGACTCCCACGCCGTCTGAGACCGAGTTTACCAGCCTCTCGAAAGCTTTGAATTGGACTGATGATCTCTATACTACCGACCATGTCGATTTGTTCCGGGAATTGGATTGGGGAGCCAGTCCTCTGGGCCACTACAGGACGTGGCCGCACTCACTCCGCTTGTACACGCACATGTTGTTCTCGGACAGCCGTGCCGCTGCAATTTACTGGGGTCCCAAACGTATCGCAATATACAACGAGCATCTTCCGTCACTTATCAGAGCCCTTGATCCCACCATGATGACGAGCTCAATTGGACAAGTAATGCCAAGCCTCTGGGATCTTTTTGGTCAGCTTTTTCTTACTATTGAAAAGGAACAACATGGCTTTGCTCGAAAAGGACTGGAATTATCATTCATGCGGAATGGCTTTCTGGAAGAGACATGGTGGGATGGCGGGCTAGTTTCACTCAAGGACGATGACGGTAACCATGGAGGTGTCTACTTCTCCTGGATAGAGGTCACACGCACAAAGTTACGAGATCGACGGACATCTTTGATCAATAGACTTGGCCACTCACCAGTCGTGAGCAATAAGCTCAGCTGGCAACACATCTACGAAGTGTTTAAAGAATATCCGCTCGACATTCCAATGGCTATCATGTATAGCACCCAGGAAGGCAGCGCAAAAGACGGACTTCTGCGTCTGGAACACACCATAGGCATCGGTGCAAAATATGCTGCTGCTCCGAACTATCTAGATGTCAGTCCAGGAATGACTGTTCGGAGTGTACCGACTTAATGATCAAGTGACTAACACCCTTTTGCAGCTCGAATCCACCGGCACTGACGCTTTGCTATCTCCACTTCTCCGTCGCGCTATGAGTTCAGCTGAAGGTATTCTAGTTGTCGTAAGTGTTGTTGTGCAATCGCTCTCCAATTATCTCTTTGAACGAAGCTAATCATTCACGCTCGCTTCCAGGACTCAGTGGAAGAAGAGGTAGATCAAGCGCTGTTTGACAACGTCGACTGGCTCGGATTTGGTGAGCCAAGTCGATATCTCGTTGTTATCACGTTGCGTGCTCGCGGCGTTGATAAAGGGCACATCGTTCTCGGCTTGAATCCTCGGCGAGACTATGACACAGATCACAAGCAATTCGTCACTGACATAGCACGCCATCTACGCGAGATCGCGACAAGAGTCACGGCCGAGGAACAGCTTCAGATGCGGGAAGACCAATTGCTTATGAAGTTGGGCGAAACCGAAAGACGCTTGAGCAGATTTTCTGAAATCGCGCCTGTCGGTATCTATGACTTTGCGCCTACGGGGCAGGTTGTCTGGGCAAATAGCCATTTCTACGATATTTTGGGTGTACCGGAAGAGCACCGTGGTCTCTCTTTCGTCTGGAAGGACTACGTTCTTCCGGAGGATCACGACTTCAGCGACAAAGAGATGATAAGAAGCTTGATAGATGGGGTGGAGATTTCCGGCAATTTGCGTCTCAAACGGCGCTACACACCTCCGCAAATAGGTCTCGCTCACCCACCAACGGACGTACCATTCTGGGTCTTACATACTGCTTCTCCTGATATCGGAGCAGATGGCATGGTACAATCGCTCAAAGGATCCCTGACAGACATATCGCATCTAAAGTGGATCGAACATCTCCATGTACACAATGCCGAGGTTGCGCTCAGGGACAAAAAGAGGCAGGAAGAGTTCATCGACATCACATCGCATGAGATGCGTAACCCTTTATCCGCTATCACGCAATGTGCTGATAGCGTGATATTGTCGTATGAAGACGCTAAGTTGACGATGAACAACCAGTCGTTGATTGAGATCATCAAGCTTAACGCAGAAGCGGCCGAGTCGATACTGCTTTGCGCTGCGCATCAACGTCGCATCATCGACGACATCCTGACGCTTGGCAAGCTTGATTCTGAGCTGTTGACCATTTGCCCATTAGCATTTTATCCATTCGACTTGCTGGACCACGCTGCGCAAATGTTCAAAACTGAGTTTGAAGTTCAAGACATCGACGCCAAAAGATCTGTGGATGAGACATCGCCTTTGACGGTCACATCGACGGTCCTTGGCGACTCTTCGAGGCTGATGCAAATTCTGGTGAACTTGCTTACGAATGCCATCAAGTTCACGAAGACCCGAAAAACAAGAAGCATCATGATGAGGTTCGGCTCCAGTACACAACCTCCATCAGCTGACTTGTTTGGTGCGGACTTTAAGTGGCATTCTACGGGGATGGCACGACCCGACATGACACAAGAAACGGACTATGGACAAGGTGAAGAGATCTATTTATACTTTGCTATTGTAGACAGTGGTTCAGGTGTACCAGCGGAGTCCCAAAGCAAAGTGTTCGCCAAGTTCGAGCAGGCAGAACGTAGAACGCATACAAAATACGGCGGTTCAGGACTTGGCCTGTATATTTCTCGCGAGCTGGCAGAGTTACAAGGTGGCCAAATCGGTATGAGCTCCGAATATGGCGTCGGAAGCACATTCGCCTTTTACACTAAAGCCCGAATGTCTGTGGCACAGAAGGTAGCAAAGACTGGATCCCCGTCTTCAACAGCCTCGGTCACACCACCTGGAAAACCGCTCACAAGGCCACCGCTGCCTGATCCGAAATTATCGATACCACCGCCATCAGCAAGATATAGCATTCTCCTCGTCGAAGACAATCTCCTCAACCAAAAGGTCCTCGCCAAGCAACTCACAAGATCCGGCTGCACAGTACATGTCTGCAGCAATGGTGGCGAAGCCATTGATACCGTCCTCACCTTACACAACCAGTCCCTTGAATTCGACACCCCGACGTCCACACAAGAGGCAGCGACATATTTTGATTGTATATTGATGGATTGGGAAATGCCGATTTGCGACGGACTCCGCGCGACAAAACGAATTCGAGAGATAGAGAAGCAGCTGGCTTGCACTCCGAACGTGATCATCGGCGTTACGGCGAATGCCAGAGCAGGTCAGATTGCCATGGCGATGGAAGCGGGTATGGACACTGTCGTACCGAAGCCGTTCAGGGTGCAAGAGATTCTGGCGGTAATTATCGGGATGGTGGGTTGAACGATAGCAATGGGTTCATCATGAGAGGAGTTTTCGATCTGGTTCAGGCGTTTAGAGAGACAACATCGCAGCGCGTTTAGATATCCATGGGCTTATGGTGCTGTGGGCAATATTTCTGGTAGCAATGACTTTGAGGTGAAGATCGCGGATATTTGGGAACAATGGATCGCGCATTCTTCGTCATACCCCTCAAAGGATACGAGATTTACATGTTGCCACCATGCCATGCAACAAATTCGAAACATTGAAACTAAGCATACCTGGTACCCGCGTATGACGTGGCTCGTAACGCATTATCTACGCTCTCTGTGGAAAGCGGTGAAGTCGTGATCAGTCGTGGACAAGCATAGTGCACGAAAGTTTGCACTTTGGACGCGCAACATTCACAGAAGGGGGCGCTGGGCCGATTGTCAGGATGACCCTGGAAGATGCGCATGATCTTTCCGTCTTATTCTTAGCTTCGGCTATTTCAACGGTCCACAATTACCGAATTGATCGATTGCGGTGCATCTGCTTTGCAGTTCTACCTTTATTGCAACTATTTCTCATTGTTCGAGTGTTGAATATGCTGATTCTTGGATGTAATTGCAAGGCGATGGGTTCTTCCTCAGGAGGAGACGTTGAATTCGGCACACCTTCGTGGTTGGACATGCTGTGGAGATTTAACACTATCGAGCGCATAAGCGGCGAAAGGCCCGTTCTTCATTACAAGTTTATGGAGACCGCCCACAAATCCGATGTTGTCTCCGCCCATTTCAACGCGCAGCGACTCTGCTGTCGAAAAGCGCAGGCCGTGAGATGAGTGTTCAGAAGGACTGACTGACCGGAGCGAATTTTGTGCCGTTTGCTGTGGCTGCGAAATGACTTGTAGACTGCACTTTGTTCACGCCCCACAAACTGTCCGCCGGGATGGACCATACGGCAGTGGCTTGACCGGCAACACTAATAACACTAAGTTCAACTTTTGCCCATGAAATCACCGCACGGGCAAGTGGTCTCCGAAGTAACATCGTATAAATCAAATGCATAAGCTTTCGCCGCGCCGACGCCTAAAATAGGCAGACCCTAGATGGCGTCAATCCCTGTAACCACGGAGTTCGACAAACATATATAAACATTCAACCAGTCTGCGCTAAGTATTCTTTACCTCACAACAGCAAATCGACCAGTCACTCGCTACACAACTCTTTCCAACTTCACACTTTCGCTACTACACCAAAACTCCAACAAAATGAAGTTCTCCATCACCGCACTTTTTGCCGGCCTTGCCGCTGCCGAGACCGTCACCATCTCCCACTTCCTCTACGTCGGTGTCAACGGCTATGACCAGATCTCCTTCCGCATTTCCGTGGACGACATCAACTGCGGCGCTGACCACTACGTCGTCGGTGGTATGTACGCCTGCGACAACAAGGCGTGGACGTTCCAGATCAACGAGGCACATGGCCACCAGATCAAGCTGTTGCACGCTGTCAACGGGTATGTCATTGTAATTGAACTTAATAGGATTTTTGCTAACTAGGAACTGTAGAAAAACTCTTTCCGGCGACTTCGACATCAAGATGAACGGCCCTATTCCGACTGTGAACGAGCAGATTGGTACTTCTACAGCCGATTTGAACTAAAGCACGGTCGTTATTATTGGGATAGAAAGTGGGGATTAGAGCAATTCTCAGGGTACAACTGGATGGTGATAATACATCGCCGGTGAAACGAAAAGACTTATGACGCTCACACAAATAATGATAAATTGAAATATCTCTCAAAGATCCGGTTGTTGATCTAGCGCTTTATCCGGTGAGACGTGCAGTATAACGTGTGGTTCAAGGGTCAGCTCGGATGCTGGTCTTTATCCCTTTCGCATGCGATCCCAAATATAATAAAGTACTGTGACCACCAGTTCGTACCTTTGATTCGTGGAAAGTCTTGTGCAGAAGATCTTCCGTGAATAAATGTGTCAGCGACCATGTCACATGCTGTGGTCCATTGGACTGCTGACATATGAGTTCAATTAGCTTTTGCCAAACCAAGCTAGGAATTAGGATCAGACGCAGACAGTAAATGGTGTACATATGACTAACAGAGGGAACCAAAATGTAGAGGCAGTTATGTATCTGAGCTATTCTAGCAGAATTAGCACACGTCTCATCAAGCAGAAAACTATGCAGAATGAGCAACACAGTCGCTAGGCAATCCGAACAGCCCTCATAGGCTAAGCAAGCAACAATAGGTCCTGAAAAAGTTCGGACCAGTGGAGAACCATAAATCTTTACGCCGTGACACAGCGTCGGCCGCGCGTGTGACAACTAGAGGAGTGTACCTCGACGCCCGTGATCCCGCATCTTAAGGACTCTCGACATTTTCTAACCATGCATCCTCGGTACAAAGACTGTCCTTCTACAACTCACGGTTTCGTAGACCTGAGCCATTCGATTAGAATGATTGTTCGATCAAAATTACCTCAATGGGCCTAGTAGCTACAGTCCCAATGATTACCTGATCATCGTTGCCGGATTGAGGTATGGCTCAATCTACGAAACATCTTGGTAGGAGTTTTAGGACAGCTAAGAGGCTCGCTACTCGATTTATACGACTTGCCGGCCAAATTTCGGGCCCTGAAACGCTTGAAGTGATGGGCTATTGGTATTCGGTACAAGCGGCAAGACATTGGTGTTGAAGCTGCACATGAAGTGCGTGTATTTTGATGAGACGGGAACTACCAATTGGTGGGACATATGTTTCACAATATACTCCAAGGTGCTTTGACAGTATTCTGCCATGGTGACATGATGCGATGTTTCGACTGTGAAGACGATGGGAGTTCGCAGCGTAGCTATAAAGCTCTGGTGGAATCATCGTCTGTATTATTACCACCACCATCACGTACCATACTTTCCACATTTACGACCTTTGCCCTGGCGGCGTCCGTCATCGCTACACCAACTCCTCGGCGCGCTGTCCCCGGCTCACCAGCTGACCCTGGCATCAGAGTGCCCAAGGGCACTTTCTGTACCTTCACCTCGCAAGAAGGCGTTCTCGGATGCAACACTGGCGATGGCGGCACATCTAACATCATCGACGGAAAGATCAGCGGCTGTGCTGGATGCACGAAGGAGAACGGATTCGGAAAATAAACACGCAAAGCCGAACTCGGTCGCCCATACCATTGCTCTGAGCCGGATTCAGGACAGGTTCAGAGCGGTAACAGGATTTTGGCACGTTGGTGTTGCGATGGTAGGGTTGCAGCAGAATGTTGAACTGTGCAATTTGTGAGTGCGAGCACTGGAGCATTGCTCCTGTCAGATATGAGCAAGGCCAGCCGTAACACAGACTCGGCTGGAATGGAACTGCATGGAATGGACCGCGCAGCTGGTCGCACAAGGGCGGGGGATAAAAAGCTACCTGTTCATAGATCAGACTACAACACAATCAATCATCAACATCATCAAGAACCCCTTGAATCTCACAGTTCCTTTCGTTGTAGATAGTAAGCTAGTATGAAGACGTAACGTGCTCGTGTGAAATCAATCGAGCTATCTACTTGCAGCTTCAGTAATGCTATTCTCACGTGATAACGGCTTGTTCTTCGTCCGCTTTGTAAGCCGCCCGCTTCATTGATTTCTTCTGTGCATACGGCCCGTTTTTGGCCGCACTTCCGTCGCCCTTCCCCTTCTCATAAGTGTATTCGTAAGCCTTAGACTGGACAAGACCACGGCGTTTGACCAAACCTCCTATATACTCCCACAAATCGACGAACACGGTCCAGGGATGTTTGCCATATACTAGTCCCAGCGCCACAGTGAGACAAAATGGCACACCAATGGCCCAGAGCTTCCAGAATTGCGGCCTTCCAGGGCGATAATCGTCGCCCATGCTGAAGATGCCCGCCAAGAGGGTGAGTGGGAAGACTACGGACGCGAACAAACTCAAACGAAGACTGAATTCGCCGTCCGCAACACCTCTGAATGCTGTACGAAGGTTAGCAATGTCGTTAGAAACAGAGCTGAGGGCTTCTGCGCGGTTTCGCAAGGGCTGCATTCGCGCGTGGACTGTAATGAAGTCCTTTTGTGCACCCTTGATGGCGAGGGATGCGTTCTCATCCACGCTTTCGCACCCTAATTGCACGCCCAGCCTCTCCAGGTTGAGGTACATCGCGCGCCAAAAATGGTTCAAATGTTGGCGCATGTAATTGATATCCTTTGCGATTTCGTTGATCTTGACCAACTCCGCCTTCCATTTATGTCGACTGATATTGTCATCTATTCTGGCTTGATAATCCTCCGAGAACCATTCTGCTTTGGTTATGGTAGTATTAGTCATCTCTAGTTGGTTCACCCAATGCTGTGCGACGTGCTTCAACAGGTAGAAAGCAGCATTTGAGGACTTCTCTTGTGTCTCCCTGAGTAGCTCAGGGGTGGCAAGCTTGGTCCAATAGAATACCATTTCGTCCATGGCACTGCTAAGATTTCGTCTGGTCCGGAAGGTACGAATGTTTGCCTCTTTGGCACCGATACCGACTTGGGAAAATACTATTGGCGCCAACGTTGGGCAACCATCATGGTAAGGCCAGCTTTCATGTTTTGTCGGTTGCAGTCGATCCGAATTTTTCCAGCCTTGCGCTTTCCAGAGTGATGCTCTATTGGCATAAGTCTTAGGTGTCTTGAGAATGAGACATTCTTCTAAACTTTGGACAGCACATTCATCAAGCTCAATACCGTCTGGGGTGAACATATGTGGAGATGCCTTGTTTGATGTTGTGGGCGTACTAAATAGTCCAGCGCGTGGTACTCCATGCGTAACTGCGAATGGCGGGTCGACTAGAATGACCGCTACAATAAAACGTCATTATTAGCCGTGACTTCATCCGTCTATCATGCTGCTTACCATCCCAGCCCAGCTGATTTCCAGACCTACTCGGCGTCATATCTTGCGAGGTCCAGAACGATGCACATCGCCTGACAAATGCATGCCTCCGATCTGGTACACCAGATGAAGGTATATCAATATCTCTCCACCTTTCGTACCTGCGTCGATTGATCGCAAAAGTCATTTGTAAGCTCGAAATATCGACCGATTTTGAATCAAACAAAGTGCGCAGCTCGTAGTATCGCAAGGTGAAAGACTGCCCGGGGATTGACATGGAGGGCAAGCCTCTGTGCGGTATAGACCAAGAGTCTGTAAAGTTCCACGTGTTCATTTGCTCACTAAACACCAATGGATCAACCCCTAGGTGATGGCCAAGTGCATCGACATAATCTGGTTCCATATCCTCCAGTATGAAAAGGCGTTGCTGTTTGTCTTGACGGCTCTGTGTAGCGGGGTGGGCCTCAAGGTACGCTCTCAAAGCCACTGGACTCTCGAAACCGCCTTCTTGCACGACTGAGACATCCTTTTCGCTGAAGTTCAGGCAATAGCATCTTCCTGGCACGCGATCTTCTCTGGTTCTGTAATGCTGATGGACAGCCGCGCGACCAGGTTCCTTTTCGTTCGCTAATTTTTCCAAGAACGTTTTGAGCGCAGAAAATGCGGTCTCCAGCGTTTCCAGGCATTGTAAATAAGGCTTGTTCTCGAAGCGCAAGGCTGCCGCAGCCTGATTCATCGTGCTGTGATGCGAAGGCCGTGCTGGCTGTAGCATTTTCATCTCAAGGTCCTCGTATTCAATTGCACTGACTTGTCTGTCGTAAATCTCTTCGAAGAGGCATCGGTGCATGCGCGGCGGAAACTGGAAGCTTTTGAAGCTGTCGAGGCTCAGCTCTTGACCGGTTGCTGACACGGCTGATGAATTTGGCCCCCAACAGCCCCTCATCTGTGCATGGTGGCTTTTCAATCGTAGGCATCGTCATATGAATACAACACAAAGCATGATGTGCTATAGTGTAGGGTCAAGTTGATCTCTGCACTGCGCCTCTTGTGAGGCATGCGATGCTGTATCAGACTTCCTGTCATGGAACTACCTAGGTAATGAGGTCGCCTTGCTGGGAACGACCTCATTCGTCACGGGCACGCTGGATACTATCGTCTGTGCGAGAGAAACCGACAAATTGGCTAGTATTTCATGGTCGATATGCTCAGAATCGATGTATTGAGACATGTATTGTACCTGTCACATGTTCAGAGTTGTGAAATGAGATGGCTGGGACGAACGCTAGGCCTAAAGAAGATGCGCCAGATGTTTCGCCCACTTCGCACTCATCAAATCAACGAGCGTCCTGCAACATCACAATCTCGCCTCAATAAAGGGCTTCACGGACAGCCAAGACAGTTTCTGGTCGTTTTGGCAGCTTAGTGACGTCATCCGACGCGACAACCTTCCAATCGCACAGATGTGGGAATACAATCAACTTCAGCTATATTACAACATACACTGTGAGTAAGAAACGGTCAAACAGGAAGGCAAGTTAAATCGCATTTAGGTAAGTGAGAAGCGCTCTAAGCATGTTTTATCCGATACAATATGTTAAAAATCGAGAGGACAGCTCGGAAAATTGCACTAACGGTAAGGAACTTAGGGATGAGTTGGGCAGGATCCACAGAAAAATTGCAGCGAAATAAGATGGACGGACGGGGCGAGAGGCACCCTGTTCTCGATTACGCACCAAAGGCAAATCTCCTAACGACATGACTGCTCATGTTCACATTATTAGTAGCCTCCCCTAGCCAAATTTACGCACCAAGGATCCTTCTTCGATGATTCATCTTCATCTAGGCTAATCACATCAGTCAATCGACGCAGGCTACACGCTTAATCATGCACACAGTCAGCAAATATCTTCGCTTACTGTCAATGATCTTCTCCTAAGTCCATATTGATTGGTGATCATTCACGCTAGCCTGACCGCATTACTCACAGCCACAGAATGAAGAGAACCATTGGAAAAGAAGTAATCCAGACTTATCAGGAAGATGATAAATGAGTGTCCTATTGACATGCATTCTTAGCCCCACCAGTGCAATGAAGCTACGCGAGGGGAGTCTATATAACGACAAAGCCTTCTTCTAATTAAGAATCTCAAAACAAATATCTTGGTGCCGGTATACCACATCAAGATGCATTCATTTACTTTGGCCCTCCTAGGTCTTTTGAGCCTTGCTCGTGGTCGCCAAGTCAGCTCCAACGCCCATCTTCGAGTCGACGTGTACCATCAGACCGAGGTTCCGGTGATCTACCAGAACAAGTCTCTCATATACTCACCTATCGTTTACACTCTCATCTCTTCGGCCCATGAAGCTGTACTAGTCGACACGCCTTCCCTATCCGCGGATGGCGAAGCTCTCGCGTCATGGATCGCTTCTGTTGCGCCCGGCAAGAAGCTGAGATACATCTACATCACGCACGCGCATGTAGATCACTTTGGCGCTTTCACCAGAATAATGGCCAGATTCCCAGAGGTAGATGTCGTCACGGCCAAGGGCGTGAAGACGCATATGCCTGTCCAGTATGAAGAACCGCTATGGAGTAGCTGGACGGGATTGTTTCCGACAATCGCAAAAGTAGACCTGGATTTGGTCCAAGCGCTAGACTCCGATCGCTTCGCGATCGAGAACGGAAAATATGAGTTCAGAGCCATTGAAGTCGGGGGAGGCGATACAGCGGACAGCACCGTCCTATACGTTCCTGATATCGATCTCGTGGTCGGAGGAGATGTGATATACGGTCGTTGTCATCAATATATGGCTGAGAATCCGAAACCCGAAGATCGGAAAGCGTGGATGAAGAGCTTAAGCAAGATCAGCGACTTGAAGCCGAAATGGGTTATACCCTCGCATATGCAGGCGAACGAAGATTTTGGGGTGCACCATATCAAGGATACAAAGAATTATGTCGAGACATGGGATGGATGGTTGGCGAGTGGAAAGGTTGGCGGTTGGCAAGAGCTGGAGGAAATGGCGAAGAAAAGATGGCCGGATAGGATGGGGAGTCTTAATTTGAGAAGTACAGCGCAGAGCTTTTTCAATGCGGCGCTTTGACTAATGCCAGCAACAAGAAGAGACAACTATATTACACGTAAACCAAATGCTCATGCATAAAATTTACTATTAAGGTTCAACGCAACGGATGGTGACGACGACCTCGCCCAGCCACCCCGCCTGACTTCGTACAGTTCACGTCATGTCTAATATGCATACAGTATCGCCTTCGTATATAGCCCAACACATATGGATTTTGGCATAACAGCATACTTCCCCCTGAGACCTCCTACGACTTTAAAGTTGACATAAACTTCAAGCAGGAGATAATTTGGTTCATTCCATGGCGACCAACTGTCACGAAATGATCTTATGAGATCATCAGTCACTTACAATCGTAAAGATTAGTTCGGTTACTCACCGACTTACTTAAATTCGTAACTTTGGTTTGCTGAATTTCGGCTAGGGAGGCCCAATACAGCGTGCTTATCTGCAAGTGTGTAAGTGATCATGGACAGTGGGAAGATTCAATTGAGTATCGCAGCTGATGATACCAATCATCTTCTCTCACAGTCATAAAGAATGATTGAACGCTTGTAGATACGACTGATGCTTTACCCAGCACAATCATTGGTAAAATCTTCAAGAAGGAAGTAATGTTCCAAGTATATATCTGTACCACTTTTGTTCTTTACTTCATCTTTTGAACTCTACGACTGAAACCAAGGACACGTTCCGCTAACCTTCAAAGATATAATCTTCAATTTGTTGCCAAAGCTGAAGCATGATGTATCCCTTAAAACCGGAATCAAGGTCGTGCCACTGCAAGTGGGATTGGGGTAAGCGAGAACTGCACATAATATCAGCGAAGATCAATCACCTAAATTAGAGGAGACGTAGCGAATGCGCCAACGGCTGGTTGACTCAGTACTTGATAGGCGGTGCCATTGTCGGGAAGAGAAGTGCTGTAGCGCTCGGTACAAAAGTTGGTGTTTAGTAGCGCGATGTTGAACGGAACGATTTGGCGAGTATGAAGCTGCTCTGATGGGGCCGCGCAGAGACAGCTCAAGCCGAGCAAGAAGGAGGAGAACAAAACGATAAGCTGCATGGTTGTAAAGGTAGGTCAGGAGGTCCGTTCGATAGCTTGCTTAAGATTGTACGGGAGGGATGTCCATGACCTCTTATAGGTATGAGAAACCAACAAGCCTTAGAGAGTACAAGATGCGGGATTTCTCAGATGTATGTGATGAGATATGTGGACATGAGCCAAGTCGCTTCGAAGTGGTCATGATTAAAAAGAGAAGCTTGATTTGTCCAACAAGACAGCCACCAACTTCCAGTGCACATATCAGAGGAATACAATCAGCCAGTGAGCACGATGACATAAGCCGTGAATTGTGGCGTCAGCACGACTGTACTCTTGGTCGAGAAATATCTTATTGGGACAATGGAAAGTTTAGATAATACATCCGATAATGTACTTCCTGCTGTATCTCTATATGTCTTACCGAACGAATATCATCAGAGACATTTGGGGCGGCGAACAAACATTGGCGGTATTGGCATTTTCCACCAACTCACCGCTAAAGTAGCCACATACTCTTCAAGTAAGTCTTAACAGTAAGAAGCATGTTGTGCGCTCCGTCAGCAACATCAATGAGGCTACACAATGAATAGGGCCGGGAAGTCGAGTTGACCGTACACCAGTCTTCATGTCATCGTTTTGCAGAAGAGAGAACGATGCTTCGTGGGCTCAGCAACGATTTACGATCAACCAGCCAGTTCCAGGCAATACCGAATCCTTAAGTCACCATGCAAAGCATCATTCCTTTTGCGTAAAAGTTCTCTTCCAATACTGCGGCGAATGTTAGAGACCCTTTGTACCAAGACACACGGTTGCTGGAGCATCGGCTAGATGTCAATATGAGTGTCATGTTCCATCAGCAGATTTGAGTCTTGATTCGTGTGTTGTGTTGCCTGGAACTTAGGTAGGCACCAAGTCTGCATTGGGAATAGCGCTGGTGGTGGATTCAGGCAGACCTCGGGCGAGAAGCTAGCCATTCTCTTCACATTTGAGTGCGACCGCACGAACACTCTGGAGTATAAAACACGGCTGATCCGCTCTTTCTGTAGCAGCACTTCCTTGTCTCTCCAAAACATCATGTCTTCACAGACCAGCCTCGAATTTACCCGCCTCGCACCAGAGCTCGTCGAAAACGTAATTAAGCAAGTCGGCAATAAAGGAGACCTGCCCAATATTCGACTAGCTTGCAAAACGCTAGACAAGCATGCCGTGAAGCAGCTCTTCAAAGAAGTGATACTCTCCCCGGCGGAGAGGCACGTGAGCGCCTGGACCAGTATCAGCGAGGACGATGTTACGCGTCAGTTCCCTCGCCATGCGGTGATCCACACGCGATCAGACATCGAAGATGATGACTGGCACTACCAGGAAAGTGATGAGGAAGAACCTCTGAAATGTTTCGGGAAGGCCCTCGCAGCATTGTCGAAGTTTCCCAACCTGGATTCATTGGAAATTACCTTCAGCCCGGAATGCATAGGCCGAGATCATGACATGTGGCAGGAAACAGCAGAGGAGATTTCAGAGCGAGAGGAAGTGTTGACGCAAATCTTCCAAGCGATCAAGGACAGGGCGGTTGATGAAGAGAATCGGAAGATTCGCAAATTGACCATCATCAACCTCCAAAATTGTCCCACACCTGAATTCACCTCGTCCGATCTCTTCCGCGATGTAATGGGTCAGTTGTATGAGCTGCACATATCTGTTTTGCAAGAGTGTAACGAGCATGGACCCGACCATGACTACACCCGAGTCGAGTTGCGGACTTGGCCGGCCTATTTCTGTTCGCACTGGCTTGAACCCATCTCGAAGAACCTCAAGGCATTATCCATCTACAATAAGACAGACAATTGGGGCCCGTTTCCTGGCTACTTCGACCCCAGCAGCATCTCATTCCCGAAGCTCGAGACATTGGCCCTGGGCTACTACACCCTTGCGCACGACAACGACTTCGACTGGGTTCTCGCCATCCCGTCACTCCGGAAGCTCATCCTTCACAACTGCATGATCAGTTCCTGGATAAGCATTTACAACGATAACATGGCTAAATGGAATGTTTGGGCTCACGATTGGACCCCAATGCCCGACCGGGACGTAGATTGGCACAAGGACTTCTCATACGCTGGAACATGGAGCCAGCGATTCGATCGCATCGCGGAAGCCTTGCCAAATTTGATCGACTTCCGATTTGACTACGGATCGTCGTATGAGGCTCCTGAGTACATCGTCACAGGACGGAACCAGTGCGCTGCTAGGGTATTTCCGAAGAGATATGTTTGCTTTGACAACGGGATCTTGCCAACGCACTGGCCGGAAGCGAGGTCTGATGGAAAGATACATTCTTTTCGGGATGAAGATTTTCCTATCAATATGCATCAGGAAACCTTGGTGTCGGACCAGAAGAGCCTGGAGGCGTTGCTTCAGAAGCTGAAATTGAGGAACTAGGAGATCGAAAGCCGGGCTGGATATCAGACCTGTGGAGATTGCTTGAATGGCAAAAGTAAACCCTACGGTCATATTTGCATGGTGGTCTATATCAACGTTATATATGCGTTGGCTTCCTTAGCAAAGTTGATATTAAAAGGAGTTCACTTTGAGATTATAGCGCGAATGATCATGGATCTTGATATGCAATCGTAATATGTACACTGGAAGACAATGTGTTAACTCCTTGGTGCCTGTTCTTCTTCGAAAACAACTAGGTAGTTTTACTCCAAGAAAGCGCAACAGGATCCCAAGCAATAGCAAGACCGGAGGTAATCTTCGGTTGCTTCTGAGAGTACGTAGACCAAGCAGCTAAGACATAGTTAGCGACGCTGCTCCACTCACCGCGGATGAACAACTTACTTTTTCCGTTCCTCGACCCCTCGATACCAACAGTAGCACCGGCACCTTTGTCGCTCATATCGAAGTAGCGAAGCACAATCCGGCCAGGCTTGTCTTCGTAGAACGTCGCGGAGAACCTGTAGATCTGATCACTCTGGTACCTCCCAACGCGCCAGTCGAATGTGATTATGCGCTTGCCTGCATCGCCGCAGGTAGTGTAGGACATCCACTGTTGTTCGTCCTGGTAAATGTACATATCTTGCCATAGAGCAGAAAGCACCTGCAATCGTTAATTTGAGATGGATGTAGAGTGCGCGGAGGGACTTACTGCCTTGCCACCGAAGTTGGGTAGACCATCGTCATTGACATAGCCAATGTTACGATACTCTTCCAGTGAGATGATACCATTAGTTGTGGGATTGACCTTTTTGCTGCAAGTTCCGTAGATGCAGACAGCGAAAGGTAGGTTTATTGTGTAGACATTGTCGTCCAAGCTGGAGTAGGAACCGTCAAAGTCACCAGCAAAGGGCTTTGCTGGAGAACTATTTGAGCACTTGGCGGGAAAAGTACCGCACTTCCTGTATGAGGTTGCGGTTGATGCGGCAGCAGTCACAGTGACCGTGGGAGTGCTGCTTCCTACGAGCTTAGAGCAAGCGCTTGATATCTCGATAGGGTTGCGGCCAGCAAGCGCATCAGGTGTCGACGCTGCGCGCTTCTCCACGACGGCCGGAGACTGTGCGGTGCTAGTTGTAGCAGGCACATCAGCACTCTGTATGCTCGATGCCATGGGTGTGGGCCCAGATGATGCAACACCCGCATTGCTCTCAAGATGAGCTATGGCCGCTGAGGTAGCTGCAGCAAGGGCATCAGAGTTAGTTGCACTCGCTGCGGGGAGAGTCTCAAGAGCTGGCTCTACGCCAGTCACTGCAGCGTTGTCCACCTTGCTGGGGAAGACACCAACTACAGCTTCGACCAATACTGGTTCGCTGTCGTCGCGTTTGCTAACACGTCTAGTTGCTTGTCCGCATGCTTCAATGGTCGTGGCGCTGCCCCCAACAGTTACAGTAGCGGTAGATGGGGGAATGTAGTTGATGTAAGCAGCGCAGAAAGCACTCGCGTCGGCATTGGCTTTCAGCTTGTCGATATCTGTGGGACACACAGGCGTAACAATGTCTGTCTTGTTGAAGAAGAATGTGCTCGAAGAGATGGTGTAGTGATTGCCCTGACCGTCATATTGACCATCGTTGGTGGCGTAGGTGTTAGGATCCCAGTACTGTGTGTACATTGAACATGCCTGACCCTGGGAAATGTAGTTCTTGTTCAGGATGTAGGTGTTGTAAAACTTGCACAGTCGGGGAGCCTTTCCAGTTTCCGGATGCTGGATGTTGTACTCAGTGGTAGCTTCGCAGATGGCAGCGCACCTCTGCGGATCGAAGGGAGCATTATCCGTCAGAAGACGCATACCCATATAAGCGTCATTGTTGTTGCAGTCAAGAGGCGCGTTGATAGCTCTGCCAGACTGAGGATCGAGGGACGATGTGCGAACATACCCATTCGATGCCGTGATGACAACATGGTATTTTTCGCGCCACTGTCCCTCGTTAAGTGCATTTTCTTTGGAGACCGGACCACCCCACAGGACGCAGAACGGGTTAGCACTTCCAGGAGGATCTTGACAGTTTGCCGCCGGTGCTTTGCTGGGGCTGCGTTCGAAGTATGTGTTGAAACCCTGACACCCGAGCGTGTTTGAACACCTGTCTGCACACATCTGTACATTGTAGCTTGGCATGATTGTGTAACTGAACTTGGTCAGTTGAGTACATGAGGTGACTGCTGAGGGTTACTTACCCCATATAACCGTTGGCCTGCGCCGATTTCTTCAGATTGGAATACACCTGAGTGTATCCAGCTGGAAGTTTGGCATTTTTCGCCTCGTTCTGCAATTTTTCGTCTGCCAAGAAAGCTTCCGCGGGATCTAGTTTGGCGTTGTAGTCATTGAGATTGTTCTGAAGATCTTCGCAAGGCCCAGCACGTCTTGTCAAAGCATTACGCGCACGGAGAGCACCCTCACCGGGATCAGGTACGGGAGTTTTGAGGGCAACCGCTACAACCGAAGCGATGGCTGAGTCTTGGTTGTATGCAACCGTCTGCGCGCGTTGATCCGGTACTACTGTGTATGTGGGATCTGGTTGCTCGTTTACATAAGCCAGGTCGATTGATTGAGAAGAAACGATACTTCCGAGCCCGGTAAGGGCAGCAACGATAAGACACCGCATAGTGTTGAAAGAGCAGAGAGAGTCGCAAGTGGCGTACTGTAGGTGCTGGTGTAATTTCTACGAGACATATCCTGAGTGCTTTATATATCTGCGAGAGCTGGAGAACGGAACGCTGCGAAATCTCAATTGAGGATAGCCACCACAGTATGCGCAATCAGTCTGGAGTCTGGAGCATCTCGAGACATTCCTCAATCGACATCGAAGAGTATAGTCCTGCACGCCACATCAGCCATTTCAGCCATCGTAAGAGCAACGCGGACGCTCCGAGTGAATTGAGCTCCCACAAGAAGCCGACAGTTCAGCTGGTCTACCAAAGGCCTAGAAGAGCTCGACTGGTCACCTGACAACGATGGAAAAGGCCCCGCTAAGGATCTCAGCGCCATGGGAGGGTATATTCATCAGGACTCGTGCAACATACGCCGCTATACATCTTGAAAGTCTTGCAGTTTTCGAATTCCGGTTCAACGCGGAGACTGCACATCAAGCTCTTTACGCCTTATGAGTAGATGAGATTCTGGTTGTAGAGAAAATCAGCCAAGTCAGGTGTAGTGACAATAAGAGCGCTGTGAGTGTCAAGCTTGAGCGAGAAGCCAAGAAGCAGTGGTGGGTATGTAGCTCGTGTGGGTCGCCGGCCAGAACGTTGGGAACGGCTGAAGCGGTTGAAAACGTGGCACCAGTAGCTCATTTCCGACAAGGACTCGTATATACAGGCGACGCCAACGGAGTTGGCGAAGCTGAAGTGAAGAAAATGGAATACGATGCCCCAGAGGGCGTAGAACGACTCAAGTTAGCGAAGCAAGCTAGACCAATTAATGGCAAGACTGGTGGGGCTGTGGGGTGTGGGGGGTTCGCGAGGCTGGGTGGCTGGATCCGCTCCGTTGTCTGCGATACGACAAGCGTGCATTGGCGTGTAAAGTTTACTAGACTTTGGTGGAGGAAGACTTGATCCATGCTGAAGAATTGATCCATGCTCTAACGATTGAAGAAAACAGAGCAACAGGTTCTGGGCTCCTAGTCGTCGTGTTTCCTCGTGGACACACGCTTCTTACGAACCTCGCTGCATGGCACAACTCTTAGTATTTTCCCATGGTTTCGCATCATTATCACCCAAGAAAGCTGGCTGCGGGCTTTGTTGCTTCCAGAGGCTAGCCATTCCGCCGTGCTTGACGATAGCATAGCTGCGACAATCGTCCGAGGACAGGAGTCAGCGCGTTAGGACAGGCGATTTCCAGCTCAGCCTCGAGAGATCACGCGCGTTTTATTACAGTCGTGCGCCACCAACACCTCCTAACTGTTTGGAGCTACCATTGGCGCCGGTGATAGATCCGTCGAGTGTCCTGCGGTTGCTCAGGTGTTCAGGGACCATTTCGGACTTTGCCGCGGCTCAGCTGGTTGACTGCAGAAAACGGCCTACTCAAGGCTTATTCGATTGCCGAGAGACAGAAAGCTGTCAATGAGATTACCATGTCAGCTTTTGAGCCATGGAAAGGAAATCTTCACGTGTTTCATGCGCACGACATGGATTTCGGTTGAGCAAACGTGACCCACCGAATCGTGGTAGAGCCACAAGGGACGGGCAGGCACGGAGTCATGAACAAAGTTGCGTTCAAAAAATACATAGCTCGGGGTGTGTAACAATGGTGCACTCTGGACGAGCTTGAAACGTGTTTTGTGAATGGAAGGGAAGTTGTGGTGGTGCTGAACAGATCGGACGCGCCATTTTTCACGCTATCGGTAGGTAATCAAGACGCATCTTCCGGCCCCTATGTTCTCCCTTCTCTTCTTAGGGACGTTAAACCAACTCAATCAATCTCCCTTCTCCCAACCACCTGGGCGCTCTTTAGAAAATATCACAAGAGATGTCGAGACTTCTTAATAAAACGTACATGACATGTCGCATATGTTGACGAATTTTTTGGATCAAAAGTTTATCTGAAACACTCGTAGTATCTGCAGGTTCACACGTGGGCGGCAGTGGAGAATGCATGAGCTCATTACATTCGAACCACGTCCTATTCGACACTTGCGAGTTCGGTTTGTCGAAAGCTCCTTGTTTGAGCTTTTTGTCCGTCCACCGCGCGACTCCAAGTATACAGTGTACCCAAACTGCGAACAGGTGGTGACACATGTCTCGGCTTGAGCTTCAGGTTGAAGACGATTACAAAGAGGCCTTCCAAAAAAGCCATCTGAATCACATATTATCGAACTTTTCACGCCAACTTATATATGTCGACGCTTGTTGGTAGGCCTTGTACGATCGTACGGGGTGAATAACAACAACGAGGTTCTTCTGGTGACTGGTATTGGTATTGCTAGATCTATGAACGTAGGTGCTACGAAGGTATACCTGAGCGCAGCGCAAGTCGGGCCGAAGTAGGATCGAAGAAGGATCGAGTCGGCTCGTCTGTCAGTGTTGAGCAGACGACGTCCCTACCGATACTTACGATCCGACAACGCTGATGTTTTAGAAGCGCGCGTCTCACGTGCGATTTACGTCTGTGATGATCTTATTCTTTGTTCGTAATATATACACATCAAGATTAAGTATGATTGTTTATGTTGGTAGAACTTCACCTTAGGTAAAGCAAGTACAATTGTACGGTGTGAAGCAAGTTGCAAACTTTGAGTTGTTGCAGATTGATTGATTGATTGAAGCTATCGTACGGGAAGACTATATACTCCTGCACTAGCCCCTAAATCGCGTGCAGAGGCTGATCATGTGATGATCAGGTGACTCGTACGATCACTCCAAATATTGGTACGAACAGTTTAGCTAAAATAGATTCATATGCTTTGAGTATCTAGTCAACGCTGGCTGCGTCAAGTTCGACCTCAACTTCGTCAGAGGCTAAGCATAGCGACATGTCTGAAAACCGTCGCACAGGTAGTAGTCTCTCTTCGGTGCTGTAAAATGCCTCTTCGGTCTCGCGTGCTCGCCTTGTTACAGACAGACATTTTGAACCATACCGGCCCAAAATTCTTCTCTGCCACGGCCTGAGCGTCAGACGTTCTGCCGATGTACTGGTAAAATTCCGTATCATGACTTCCGCGAAAATTGTCGAAGTCGGCCTGTGCATCCAGAGCATATTGACGCTTTTCTTCAAGTTCAAGACTAAGCTGTTGGACAATATCTTCTCTGGAATGTTCTTGCCAGGCGTCATTCCATGCTGCATCTAGATCATGGTGTTGTTTTGGCTCAAGTCCTTCCTCTCCCCACCCTGGATGATTGCAGTCATCGTTCCAATTGTTTTCCGGCCATCCGACAAATAGCACGTCGTCTAAGCTAGTATCAGTTTCGATGACCGGAACTTCAAGTGGTGTGGCGAGATCGTTTACATTGGGCAATACACCCAATGTACCGAAAAGCTCGTCTAGAAAGGGCTGGAGCGCATTCTGTGCCTCTCGTACATCTTCGAGCTTTCCACCATAACTTTCTATTACTCTCTGCTCTTCCAATTGTGATCGAAGGCCCGTGGCGTTGTTGCCGTCGATGTTTGCTTGATGTTGTTTCCCTTGAAGTACCAGCTCGGGACGAAGATCTGGACGCATATAGCCCAGCGCCTGCAGGTTGCTGATAGCTTGCAGCTCCTTCTGGCTATTTTGATACAAGTCTTCATAAAAAATGGAATAACGGTGGCGCTCGCTATTGTGCCACTGCTGCTTACCTTGAAGCTCACGTGTGGTCGACGCAAGTTTCCACAAGCTTCGAAACATCTCCCAATTGAGCATCAATGATGGTGTCCCAGTAGCCTCATCATTGAAGTTGATGCATTGGAAGTAGGGTTCACCACGGGTGAAATTGAAGTGATAAATTACTGAGGGATACCATGGCTCTGGGTGCACTGGGCCGTAGGTTTGTGTAGAGGCATCTGCATAGTCTCCGTCTCTAATGGCTTTGTTAGACAACATCGGCTTTGCTTTCGGGTGTTCGATGGGAACAAGGGAGAGAAACGAATGGTCCAAGATTCTCGTAGAGCCTGAAGGTGATTCGGCAGCGTTATATTCGGCATCAAGGGCGTTGACGTTGTCTGTACCTATCAGCTCAACCTCTCGTCCTGCTGTCAACTGAGTCCGGCCATAGATTCCTATAAGACTGTCCATGCGCGCGGTGACCAATGGACCTGCGGCGATCGATAAAGGCCTCATGTTGTCTGAGAGAGACTAATATCTACGTATTATTGGGTCGTCTCGGGTTCGTGCGAAAATGTGAATTCTGATAGAGAAATGTGAAGGTTGCGATACCTCCCGGAAGTTATTTCAAGGAAGGGACTTCAGGCGCACGGAACTAGATTGTTCAGCTACAAAGGTAGTGCGCATTGTTGAGAAAGTTTCTTTGTCATCGCCTCTAGGCGGTGTTTACAGGCATCAAAGTCAATCACTATCGAATACTATCCATGCATTGTGTACACATCTAGCTTCCATGCCTCCTGTGACGATCTGAGAGCTATTGCTTTTTGCGACAAGGTTACTTAACAGTGTGGGACGAGACGGTGTTGAACCACAGTAAATGGCGCTGTCAGGTCACAATATTGAGTGCAGTGTCCTTCGTATTTAATCTTCCCCGGTCTGTCCCCATCTGTGCTGTCACACATTTGCTTTACAAGTATCACAACTCAAACCACTTCCGACTAGATTTGCAGAACACACCCTTTACTCATTCAGACACGTATTTGATGAATACAGAATGAGCGAAGGCAATAGAAACCCACGCGGTCGCGCAAATGCTGGTCGATTTCCACATCCTCATACACCTGCAAATGGGCGACGTAATAATCAACACCAGACGCCACGATCCATCCAGCCACAACAGTCTACAAACGCTGGTTCGTCGAGGGGACCCAGCGCCAGATCCGGGTATGTTGATTCATATCGTCCGTCGCAACAGCAAGGTGCAAATTGCCAAGAAGCCCAATCCAGCCTTAGCATTGCTGGAGGTTTCAACAACTTGGGTTTGACAAGTAACGCGGCTGGATCAACACGAAGGTCTCAAGGCTCAAACGTACCCTTACGGACTCCATCAAACCGTGGCAGTAGACCACAGCCTCCCAATACTGCAACGAATCAGCCAACCCCGAACGCGCCGTATTTCGTCTTTGGTTCAGGCGACAATCTACTCTGGAATCAGACTCAGCAGTCCGCCAATGCCTACCAATTCACCGGTCCAGGTGCGGGTGTAGGCCCAACACAGCAGCAACAGCCTCTCGGTGCAAATGCTCCTAGGCCCCGACGGCCTGTCAAGCCGCCCGACAACGTTCCCTATCCAGCGGTTCAGAACATTCCCAGCCCTGTTGACGGGAACACTATCGTCGTTGGTAACGGACCGGTCTACGTGGAGCACAATACTGGACCATGGAAATTCAGTCCAGCACAGAACCAACGTGCCAAATCCCGGGATCGGAAGGTCGGAGATGTTGTGAGCCACGAACCTGTCCGCCAGGATTGGAATGATCCAGCTTGGCATTGGGCAGACAAGCCCAACGGTTTCTGGAAGTACAACAGCAAAGATCTTTTCTTTGTGCCAGGCAAGGAACGACTGAACCGGATCCTGGTACTACTTATGCACACCATACTGTTCTAGCGGTACAGTTCTTGAACCATTATGGGGTGATCGACGAGATCTATGAGGATGACACACTGTATGGTCGCTCAGCGAAAGTCATTCCCATGTACTCGTACGGAGGCAATGGCATGTATGACAAGACAACGGACCGAGCCAAGCCAGCTTCGTGGTGCACAGAACACTTGCTCATCATGCACCATAACGACGCCGTACAGACGGAGCAAGATATTCAGAATCGCAACGATCTTCCTGAGCGCAAGGATAAGGTGAAGGCTCTTGATCGTAAATGCCCACGTCCAGACATTTTCTGGAAGGACCTCGTTCGGCTAACCGCTGATAGCTTCTTCCATCCAGAACAAGGCTCGCATCTGCGACTCTCGGCGACTACCATGGTACAGCTCCAGGATCCGCGAATCAAGTACATGGGTGAGCTGACGGCTGACAGCTTGGCGCTTGTCCGTGGCGCACGTACTAAGGTCCAGGAGATTGCGTCACTGGGTCCGGAGGATCGAGGTAATGTCTTCTATAGTGTTTACACTTGGATGGCAAACCCGGACAAGAACAAGGCGCTCCATCAACGGCAGCGCCGAGAAACTGAGATTGCGCAAGCCAGTGACGCCTCCTCTTCTCCACAGAAGCCGGAGGCTGTAGCGACTAGCTCTGAATAGCCTACTCCCGCCACTGTTCGAAAGCGCAAAGCTTCCGAGCTCAACTCAGCACCAGAACCTGTGAGAGTCGAAACTGTAAACGTTCTAAACTTCAGACTCCTCTTGCAGAACATGAGCGTAGAAGATCGTCGACAAACTTTGGAGATGTTGCAGGACACCTTCCTGACAGAGGACGATGATTCTGTCGCCATGAGCATCGAGACCACTGCAACAGATGTTGAAGATGAGGTCGAGCTGGCAGCTAAGCGCACCAAGCTGAACGACGCTGCCGATTCCAAGGCGGACGATTCAGCCCGACAGGGGAGCGAGGAAGGCGAGATTTTGGAGAACTAGATGCTCGCTAACGGCTTGAGCATCTGGGTCGGTGGTGGGTATCTACGTCCACGATACTATAGTATGAGACATGAGATATGAGAGATGAATCTAATGACAATCAAACGAGAACCCTGAAATTTGAATGTGTTGTGTATATATCTCTGAAAAGTTGTGATGACGGAAAATTAACTCTATGGCTGTCCGTACATGATCATTCACACTATCACGTGAGCTGCTGCTGCACAGGCCTACTGGCCTGTGCGCAGCAGAATTGTATATGTACGCCTTCGTACGAGAGATAGAACAACATCAATCTGCAACAATATACATTCGTAACTTGATCAACCCCATCGTACAATATTTTACACCCACTTACTGCAACTATGGCGCTGCAGAGGAAGTGCTACTAACAATGGCAAAGAATACGTTTTATGTGCGCTGATAAGACACTTTTTGACAACAAACATGCGAAAAAAATGCTAACAAAGCCCCATCCGAATCGACGAGCCACAAGCTCGCAAAGCAAAATGACCCAATGATGGCAAGGTGCCGTGCAAGAAGCAAGAGTTGTCACAGTGATTACCAAAAGTCTCATCCGGACTAACACCTCGAACTATGCAAAGCATAGAACAAGAGAAATGAACAAGCAACTCATACTACCTAAACAGCATCCTCCCCTGCACACCTGCCACCACCGAGTCTTCCCGCTCAGGCTCACACGCACCCACCTTCTCCTCCTCCGGCGTACTCGCACCCGACGACGCTTTCGAACCCACCCCACCCTTCGGCGGCTTCAACCCATACACCGTATCCAGACTCTTCCGCATCTTATACTCCTTCTCGCCCCACGTCATTAAAAACCCGACACCCGCGACTACCGCAAACACAATCCACACACTCTTTAGCGACTGCGTGAACGCCTCGACGATCTCCCTCTCCGCCTTCGCGCCAAATTTCTTCGTGAACTTGGCCGACGCGCGCGAATACGCCCGTCCATGCGCGAGTTTCGCCCGAGCGGCTGAAAAGGATATGGACGGCAAGAACTGTGCAAAACGCACGTTGAACACTGCACCTGGAATTGCGACACCGAAGAGTGAGCCCGTGCCGCGCAGGAACGCCCACGAGCCCGCGCTCACGCCCGTTGTGGACTCGGGGAGCTTGACCTGCACGGCGGGCAGCATGGTGGAGATGACGATGCCGAAGCCCGATGCAGCGACGAGCTGAAACGACAGCCACGCGCCGGTAGGCGTTTGTGAATCGAGAATGGCGCACAACCCCAGGCCGAGCGTCATGAGTGCGAAGCCGATGATGTGCATGGGCTTGTACTTGCCCCAGAACGACAGCAGGGGGCCGCCGATGGCCGCGAGCACGACGATGACGAGGGTGGTGGGCATGACTTCGATGCCGGATTTCGTCGGGGACGAGCCCTGGACGGCTTGGAAGAAGGGCGGCAGGTAGAATTGGAAGCCGTAGGTGACGAAGCCGTGGATGGTGGTGAGGGCGAAGGCGATGTTTGTTGTGCGGTTGGAGAAGACGTGGGGCGGCATGATCGGGTGGGCGCAGTAGGGCGAGCGCTCCCAGCATATGAAGGCGATCAGGCCCATTAGACCGAACATTAGGGGGAGGGCGACGGCCGGGTGGGACCAGGGGTTGGGGGCGCCGCCGGTGCTGAGGGCGACGAGGAGCATGACGACGGAGGCAGTGAGGATGGATGAGCCGATGTAGTCGATTTTCTTGAGCTCGTCGAGGAGTTTGATGTCGCTGGCGTTGGCGCCGCCGCCGACGTTGAGGTAGAACCAGATGACGACAAGGGAAATTCCGCAGATGGGGATGTTGATTAGAAAGCACCAGCGCCAGCCATGCTCTGCGAAGACACCACCGAGCAAGGGGCCAAGAGTGGTTCCGACAGCGAAGGTGACATGCTTGATAGCCAGGTAAGGTCCTCGTTTGCGCAGCGGGATGATATCGCAGAGTATCATCTCTGCAAAGAGATCAATACCACCAGTTCCCAGACCCTGAACAATCCTACCAAAGATCAAGACGGCTCCTGAATTTGCCGCGCCGCAGATCGCACTTCCGACAGCAAAGACAAGGACAGCAAGCATTATGGGGTACTTACGTCCCCACATATCCCCCAGCTGGCTATACAGCGGTTGGAAGATGGTACTCGCCAGGAGAAAGGCGGTAGCGACCCAAGAGAACTTGGTGCCGAGGTCGAGCGCGTCCGAGATGGTAGGGAGCGCGGTGTTGGTGACACTTCCCTCGAGTGCCGAGAGAAGGAGAGGTATGCAGATGGCGAGAAAGGATCGCCAGAAGCCTGCACCACGCTTCCACTCTGATGAAGCAGCTTCGGATGGGAGAGAGGGGGGAAGTGTTGGCCGACTGAACTTCTCACCAAGTTCAGCCCCTTGCACTTCGTTGGGCGAAGTGTCGGTGAGGGTGGACGAGGATCTTGGAGAAGACATTTTGAAATAGAACTCTGAGAATGCTTGCTGAAAATGTAAAGCTTCTATTAGAAACGTGAGCTCGTCGAGTGTCTGATGAAAAAGTAAAGAGAGGCCATTCTGCAGCAACTTTATACCTCACAATTCAAAAATTCTTCAAAAACTGTTGGATTTTCCCATGGTATGTTGGGGTTCTTTTTTTCGAGAGTTGCGTCATGGGGTGGAATCCGTTTTAGAGCGTACCATGGTATGGACGTTGGTAAGACCCTGATCGGAACCCACAACTTTCGAGAATTACTGCCCGGCGGCCGCGAGGGGAAGCCCGACAAGGCTCAGCAGCGCCAATAAAATTGCATGTGGCGTGCCCTATCAAGGTACCCGGATGAACACATTGCCTTGTACCACTCGGTATTCCATGAAAAGCAGTGCATGTCTGCTCCCCAACCATTGATGCGCCGAAGCACTTTTGACATATCGGTAGGGAAACATGCTAGAAGCCATGAAATTGTGGAAATTTGAAAGGCACGATATCAACCGTGTCTTCGTAAGTTTTGCCTCGTATGCCAGCTCTAGCAAACCGTTAGTTTCAGCACCAAAACACAGTACCAGCAACTTACGCCCATGATCCATGGCACCAGATATGTGCCAGAGTCCCCGTTGCTACACGCCGCTCGATGATCTTTTTGGATGTTCTTCCGGTAGTGAGAAATCCTAGGCCCGGAAGGACACTTCACACCTGCCCTTCACCCCCCCCTCCCCATCGGATCCACCAACTCAAACCCATCAAACCCCATCCTCCCCACGCGCGGCAAACTCCTGAGCAACAAACTCGCAATCGGCAGCGGATCCATGCCATCCCTCACCTGCTTGCACCAACTCTCCCTCTCTCCTTCCCTGACATACATCTCCACCATTTCCCTCACCACTCCATCCAAATCCGCATGCTCGGGCCAGGGCACCAGGTCGCCGCCATACGCGCGCCGCACGCTGATGGAGCGCACGAGACTGCGATGTTTTGCGGATGTCCAGAGCATGAGGGTTAGCGGGCGCAGGTGTTTGAAGTTGGCGTGGGAGAGGGAGATGGTGGTGTAGAGGTGGGAAGTCGCTATGCGATTGAGGTTTTTGTTGACGAGGCAGAGAGAGTGTAGGTTGGGGGTGAAGTGACATATGCGGTCGAGGAGTTCTTCTGGGAGACGGGATAGGGGGGACGACGTCATTGCGAAGGGGCGATAAGGATAGGATGGTAATGATGATGAGATGGTGCAGAGGGAGATCTGGGGGATGAGAAACGGCCGAATGTTATAATGAAGGGGCGCCATGATGTCTTACATATTGTTGGCTTGAGCGCTCGTGACGGAGTGATGTGGATGAAGGAGGCTTGACGCAACTGCCGAAGCCACAGGGCTGGGGCGCATCATCCATCACGGTTCGGCAGGGACGATCGACGAATGCGACGGCGTACCCCGCCCCCCACTATCTTGCATTCGAGTGAATGATAGCAATGTTCTCAAGTGTTTAGAGTGTATGCATTACGGTACTCATCTGAACGGCTCGATCTACTTCAGTCGCTCGATCCACTTCAGTTCTAGTGTCGCTGTTTGCAGTCTTTGATTCTACAATATACGCGATACTTTGGACTCCACACGATTGTACAGTATTCAGCATGTGAACGTTAGCACGTAGTCAATGCTCGCCAAGTATGCCTCTTCTATTTTCTATCCATCTACGACTTTTATAATCATTCAACATGCCTCCCGTTCAAACACCCACCATACCTCCCATGAACAATTTGCACTTCTAAACTCTACGCACCGTTCTTCCTCCTCTCCTCCAACATCTCCTGCACATGTCCATTCAACCAATACTCCCCCAGTACATCCTCGCCCATATCCGCCGCGCCACTAATCATCCTCTTACACCCCTTCTCCCCACACCCACACTCAAACGGCTGCGCCATCTTCCACTCGGTACTCGGGTACCAAAACGTCAGCTCGTCGCCCTCCTTCAAGTCCCTGTCTGGCGCTACGCGGACCTCCCAGCGCGCCATGTCGAACACTAAGCTGGGCCGACACGAGTGGTTGATGTACACGAGGTCGCAGTTCAGCTCGATGTGTAGGTCGCGTGACGCTTGCACGGAGGAGTAGGCGACGACAGCGGGGGTCGGTGTGGTTATCCGGGCGAAGATGGAGTTGGCGGGCAGTGAGACGAGGGAGATGGAGCGGCTGGCGAAGGAGCCGGGGTTGCGCTCGACGCGGAGGAGGCGCGTGAGGTCGGGTTTGACCCAGGCGGGGATGGTGGAGGCCTCTGCCTTGGGATAGACAGTCGGTGGTGTTGTGGTGGTAGTTTTGGCGTGCGGTTTGCTGCCATTCGAAGCGGGTGGAGGGGTCGCGGTGGTAGCTGAAGGGGGAGACATGGTGGTCTATATTGAGTTCAGACGGTAAGGACTGATGTCTACGAAATACTTGTCAATAGTAAAAGTTGTTATTTGCTTCAGTGAGGGGTCGTATTTGCTTAGGGTCAGCTTCACGACAGCAATTCACTGGGGACAGATGCCCCTCATTCAACCTCGCTTCTTGGGCGTGCTAGGCCCACTGCAGAAGCTGTTTTTCCATAGCTGTGGAGATGCTGCGGCTTGTTCCATATGGCCGGAAGTCTTTCAGTGTCTGTTGAGGCAGTGCGGCAGACAAAGACCCGAGGTACAAGGTGTTGCACGGCTGGCGAATGCCTTCGTGGGGCTTACTGCCTATGTAAAATGTACAGTAAGAGCAAGTCTACAAGGTTCGGGTCAGGATCAAGGCCCTGGAAGTCTTGCGTGGGAGCTGCATGTGGAGGCTCTGGTGGTGACGTTCCGGCGGTTGTTCCGGCGCGAGCCTTTTGTTTGCCGAGGCTATCGAATGCAGTCTAGCGCAGCACGTGTATGCTGGTGGTCAATTAATGGACAGGATTTGAGTAATGGGGAATTGGCATCATGTGCTTGGAATGCTGTACTGTCATTTCCGATGCAAATGCAAGACCATATGCGATCATTGCACGACTCTCATTCCCCTATAATGTCTCCTTTGGCCGCTCTGCACCGGACCCGCTACCCTCTCCGTCACTGCTGATCACGCTTGCGCTTTCCAATCCCATCTTGCTGGTATCGTATCCATTCGCCAACAGATACTCTCTGAACTTGATGTCCTCCTGTTCAATAGTATCTTGGCCGATATGTGGGAGCAAGAGAACCAGTCCAGCAGCAAGGAACGCCAGACTCGAAGCCACGAAGAACGGGTTCCGACCTGCCGCGATCGTGTCGGCACCTGCTGCTTTCTGGATGGCGTCGAGGGCGTACGAGCCTGCAAAGGCACCGATCTTGCCAAACGCAGCAGCAAAGCCGTAATATTGACCTCTGATGAAAATCAGCATTTTTGTTCCCGATACAACCTAATGAAGCAAATCATACCTGATTCCAGTCGCACACGTCTTCGAAGCGATGAGCCCAATGTTGTCACCAGGCCCAAACTCGCCCAGAGCCAAGAATATGCCGTAGACGACAACAAACCCAGCAACGTTCTTGGGGTCGTTCAGATAGGGGTAGCATCCTGCCATGATGAAGCCGATCAAACCTTGGAGGGCCACGCCAATGAACAGCGTCTTCTTCGGGCCCATGGACGGCATGTCTGCCACGAAAGCACCAGCCAGACAGCCAGGCATGTAGAAGAAGTTGATCAGGATGTTCCACGCAAGCGACTTCCACAATGGCGCTGATTCACCGAGGAGATTCGCCAGGATCGACGTCGAGTAGATACCGAACGAGTACGCGCTGAAATCGTAGATGAACCAGATAACGCTCACAATGCTGAGTCTGTACCAGTAAAACTTAATGACCAGCAACCATGGCGTCTTCGCTTTCGCAAGCGACTCGCGCTTGAATGCTTCGGGCTCCGACAGCTTCAGACGAAGGTATAGTAGCGAAAGTGGTGGTATAACTCCGATACCGAGGCAGACGCGCCATGCGATTCGCAGACCGTGGAGCGAGTCTCCTGTGATGACTACAACGATGGTAGCGACGATCGCAGAGATGAAGAACGCGAGGTCGATTTGGACGTTGGTGAAGAGAATGAACCATTTATTGCGTGACCCTTCTTTCAGCTCGCCGGTCGACTCGGCGCATCCGACACTGCCTGCTGGGTATTCTCCTCCGATGCCTTTTTATATGAGTGTCAAGACCACGCATTTCCGTTCTGGAGTTACTCACCGATACCCAAGAAGAAGCGATACGCGACAAGCGCAGAAAGCAGACCAGTCGGACTACCCCCAGCTCCATACGAGCCCGTCCCCAGTGCAGCGAACAAGATGATAATAATCGTCGAAGCGAACAGCGACCACTTCCTCGAGAAGTGATCTGACGTATAACCAAAGAACAGCATCCCCACCACCGTCCCTGCAAACGTGATACTCGCGACATTCGCCTGCGCCGACGAACTCGCGTACGCTGTTGGGTATATCCTCTTGAGCATGGTATTGACGGGTCCGATGATCTAGACATCTTGGTCAGCTTACAATCTTTCCAATTGTTCGGCCGATGCAAAAGTCGCTCTTGGAAGTAGTCGCGTGAGGAAGTCGCACATTGTTAAGATACCCATCACTAAACAAACCCGCGCCGCACGCAATCACAGGCCATAGGCGCTCCCATCTCCCCTTCTCCGTCCTCGCGACACTGATCCTGCGCTCGGCATCGCCGTCGTGGCTATCGGGCTGCTTCTCGGTCGCGGAAGCCATGATTGTTCAATGTCCAGGCTCGTTATCGCAGCGTAGGTATCTTTCTCGTCGGCCTGCGATTGCACGGAGCTATGATGACATGCGGCGGCAATCCTGAGGGTTATATGCCCTCGCGCAATCGCTGTCGCTAGGTGCGACCCTGTGCCGCCTGTTGCGCCTCTCAAGGCCCTGTGATCGCCGCCTTCAACCAGTAATCCGGCGCCGAAAGTATGCACGTCACACGAGCCACCTGCCTGCCGTCTTCTTACCACCTATACCCGACCAAACACACACAATTCAAAATACCCACCACCTCAGCTTCCACCATGAAATCCCAAGTGAAGACCTTTCCGCAATGCTATAAATACCCAACAATAAACTCCCCTCGACCCTTCTCTTCTACACAACTCCCACCTCCTATTTCTCGACAGAATGATGGCGTATGGCCAAGCTTTCGCCGCCCCAGGCAAGCCTTGACACATCCCCGCAAACTCGGCGCCACCGACGCTTGTGCGCGCGAGGTGGAAAGCTTGCGAGGTGGGTCCGGCGCTGGGTTCCGTTGCGAACGAGCATGTGCAAAGGCCCCCGGCGACATGTTCCAACAAGTGCCAAGTGGACTTTTTGTCGGCATGTTAGATGAGATTTTCGGGTGGTTGGTGTTGGTTTTGCGAGAGACGGGAAGATATCGTGGGCGGGTTGCGATGGGAGAATTTGTGCGGGTGAAGGGAGGGACGGGAGTAGAAGATGGAAGACCGAAGGGCTGGGGGGCTGTACGTTATTACTCGTGAATGCGAAGACACGGCAAACTCATCGCGCCATCACAGAATTCGCAAGATGCGAAAGATGGAAGAACGTATATCTATTGACTGCGCACAGAGCTGCATCCCAGGGTATCACGCTAACAAACACACATGCATTACACAAACCGTCTGTCAAAGACGCTCTACCGACTCTCCATCCTCCTAAGCTGCTCAGGTGTAACGTCCGTCTTGCGGATATCCGTCGTCGTCGACCCAGCCGTGTTCTGCCTGTCCATCTCAGCGAACCAGTCCTTCGAGTTCTGCTGCGTTACACTGAGGTTGCGGTCTGCGGTTGGCGTGCGGCACAAGTTGCGCGTCGACTCGTGCGATGCGCGGGGTCCGTTCTCGAAACCCATGGTCCTGCCGTTGGAGGAGGCAGTACTTGGCTTATGCCCGTGGTGGGTTCGTGAAGCAGGGTGTTCGTATGATTTTGTGATGACGCTGAGTCTGTTGGACTTGCTGCCGTAGTCGTCCTTTGACTCTTCAAGCTTTGTCCATGGGCCCTGATCTGCGAGGTCGATTTCACCGCTGGTCGAGAAACTGGCTCCGCGGACTGTGTTCTCGACGCGGACTTCGATTTCGTTGACGACCCAGATCTTGTTGGTGGCCATGCTGGCGATAACGGGCCAGAAGATAGGGATAGATGCGGCGATGATGGCGATGTTGACTTCAAGGACGGAGAAAACGTAGACAATCGGCGTGTGGTAGGGCATGTCAATGATGGGGATCGTGCCGGCGCGGTTGACAGAAAGTGAGATCAATCGACCGACTGAGAGAGCGCATACACTGGACTTTTGTTAGTGTCCCTGAATACATAATTGCGGAGCATCATGGCCACTTACATTATCCCGAGAGTGAAGAGAGTGATCAGACCTGCTCTACTCTTTCCAGCAAGCCTCAACATGCCCAGAAACGGTATCGGCAAGAGTAGCACGAGCATGTCTAGAACCATGTTGCTGGCAGAATGACCGGCAAACATGGGGAAGAACACCTCTGGATCTTTGCTGCCCCAGCCGATACACTTTCCTGGCTTCTGCAGATTCCACTCTTTGTCAATCGGCTGGCATGGAAATAGGGCCAGCATACAGAAGGCGAAACCCCAAAGTGAACAGATAGTAATAAGACCGATAGTGACCCAACGAGCAAGACGGTACTGGGCAGTGGATGTTGAAGATGCAGTCTCGGCAAACAGGCGGAGAAACTGGAACAGGATGGCAAGCTTGATGAACGTAGCACTGATACAGTACGCCGCGTTCGTCACATAGATGTGCTGATCTATGTTAACCAAGGTACTCTTAGACATCGGGAAGGGACAATCTGTACTTACTCTGAAGTAGTCGGAGAGCTGCCGAGGGCTCAACGTCCAAAGATGCAGACCAAGTCCATCCCCAGGCACTACGATGGTTAGTTGGAAGGATCGCATTTCGAGAAACAAGAGTCACTTACTGAGGCACACGAAAGCGTCGCCCACAACACTTGCAAAGCCGGCAAGCAAAACGAACAGGTCATCCCAGCCCCATAGCCTATCACGGAAACGAACCCATAAACGAAGACTGATGACAAACACAGCCGATACCTTGAGCGTCTTGTTAACATCGCCAAGATACATAAACGAAGGGAACAGATTCATACCAAAAACGTGACCGTAAGGCTTATGATGGTTCGAGGGAGATTGACGTTCGGCAAATTAGCATTATCGGGGTGGTCCCTGGGATTCGCATAGGAAGTCATTGTTGCTGATGCGC
This sequence comes from Parastagonospora avenae f. sp. tritici 18332-5, assembly GCA_022559985.1. Classification (NCBI taxonomy): domain Eukaryota; kingdom Fungi; phylum Ascomycota; class Dothideomycetes; order Pleosporales; family Phaeosphaeriaceae; genus Parastagonospora; species Parastagonospora avenae. The sequence continues at coordinate 41,502 of JAFJTR010000072.1, forward strand.
TCTGCGCCGGTAAGGGAATCCAATCGTGAAGGCTTCAGGTCCAATGATTGATCGTTCGTATACGATGTAAGGAGTAAAGCTGTTTTCTACCTCCTACATGTTCCGAATTGATGATGTAAACGAGTAGACGGGCCTCGTACAGTGCTCTTACACACCTTGGTCGTACAGATCCAGGATTAGTACGCAAAGCGAGGCTGAGTGGAGGAGGGTCTAGGAGACCATATAGCAGCAGCGAGGTCCAGGGTCAAGATTACCGGGGAAACTAAAACTTGGTGTGCAGTATCAGTGCTTCACTTCCCAGGCTAGGTGCCCTGCCCTAGCGAACATCCCTTTAGGTTGTCCTTCTGCGGGACCCTCCTTAGCATGCCCGAATCCCTGTTGCCAAGGGGCGTTTGGTTCCTATCCTAGTCAGTATGTGACGTTGGACACTGTTTTCGGACCCCGGGAGCTTGAGCTTGGTCAACGCAGCGGTCCGGTCGAGGCAGCAGAAATGCAGTGCATGTGTGAGAGTGTGGTCGTTGGCTCACCACTGCCACATCACAAAAGTTAATATTTCTTCTGAATTGGAAGGTAACTCGTGAGCTACAGGTCGAAGTTTAGGTTCGTTGGGTGTTCGGGAGCTCTGATTGGCGGATACCCCTCAGAACAGCCTCGTGCCAGACTAGGTGAAACAGGACAGACAAAACCTTGTTCACTAGTCAAGCGAATGGGTCTGGGTCAGTCAAAGTGTTCACCGTTTGTCCTGCGCCAACCTTTCCTCATCGCACTTTGACGTCCGGCCCTACTGTCGGTCTGACTTATCGAGGTACTCGGGAAGGATTCGAAGCGGAAGGCCTGCGCGAGAGAGCACGGCGTTCTGTGCCTCGCGCGCGTGCAGGCAACGTACGTACTTCTGCGGCTCAGTCTTCATCTCACAACTCTGTGGCGATCATTTTGAAACCCGATACCAAGCTTCAATTGGAGTAAGAGCCGCGCCGTACACCTAAGTTCTCACTGCAAGCGAGCTTGTATAGAAAAGGATTGCCCTAGCCTCAGTCGCTTGGCCAGTGGATCCGTCTGCGGGTGTAAGTTAGCGCGTGCTACAGCAACGGCCCACGTTGCAAGGGTGGCTGCTGCAGGCCATCTAAACGGGAGCCGTTTCGAAGGGTGTTTCCCTCTAAAGAGATGCCAAATTGTCATGAACATGGTGATCAATTGTTTGGCTTGTGGACCCTTCCCAAGGGCTACCCACGGCGGCACGTTGCGATCGCAACTCGGCACTTCTCAGTGAGCATACCAAGACCGACAGCCCGCAATCCTTTAGTTGGTGGACATGCAAGATGATCGAACAGGCTGTCCCAAATCTGCATCTCTCGGGGTTGTCAAACGTGGCTGTGGACACCTTTCATATGGTGCCGCACTGCACGCTGCGGTCATCAAGCAGCGGGCCCGCGGTGCAACCCCGAAAGAGGCTCGGGACTAATAAAAGAGCCACTGACCACCGGTTTGGCTCCGCGAGCGCCGTCGATTTCACAAGGCCCGACTGCAGCAGTGTGACTGCCAGCTGGTGGTGTGCAGATGTGGTGCAGTCGCATCATTGTGTCGCTAGGTAGTCGTGTCACAACTAGCTGCTGCTCCATTGACATGCTGGATCCTGGTCGCCCGTCGATAATCCACAGATTCCCATCCGGCACACTTTCCGCGAGGTGTTGCTGATCCGGCATGTCGTAGTGTCATCACCACGTCGCTGGGATGGGCATGCGTGTCGCTTTTGCGGGGTGTGGTGAAACACCAAGGCGGGTGACGAGGCGAAGCGGGCGATATATCGCCGAGTGTAACCAAGCGAAGTGCTGTGGGCAACCACGTTGCGACCCAGAGGCAAGGCACAGGTATCAACGCACCCTCCTATATCTCACGCTTTCCCCACGCATTTAAGATTCGCGCATACTTATCACAATCAAGTCACAATCAAAAGTCAATTTCCGTACCAAGGTAAAAGAAATTATAACCTTTTATGGCCAACATGTATTCGCCTGCAGGAACCTTGCTTTTGCTCTGTTCTGCAAGCGATGTCGTACCAAGCAGTATCCGTCAAACACCATGCCACCATCTCGGACAAAAAATAGTCGTGCGTGCAGGCAATACGGACTACGCGATCTCGCCGCCTCTTAAGCAATAAGGCCGATCATATGGGTATTCAACTGCATCGCGTATGTTCTCCGTGTAGAACCCTCAGGGGTACTGCATCCCACGTGGGCTTCACGTTGCTCTAGGCAAAGCAATAGACGCTAGCACTCGACCGAGCCTCAGGTTTCTATCGAAGAACAGGTTAGACGGTTCGCGCGGTTGAGGCGAAAAGTCGAGTTGTCGCATACTGCATGGTAACGGCATAACGACGGAATCACATTTGCATCTAGCCTTTGGATGTAATCGGTCCTACGATGCAGGTGTAGAGCTATGAGACAACGAAAGAAAACAGCGCAATGCAGTCGAGAATGTGCGAATGTGCGGAACCAGCTTTTACTGTTCGACTTCTTGTCTTCACACCTGCTGCAGTGTAAACCATCGCCTCACAATCCACCACGCCAAAGTTTCCCTGGAACCCATCTACACATACATACATGCAAACGTTCTCTTCCATAGCTCCACCCAGCTACACCCACAGCACTCATGCAGTCTCAACTCATACACCTGCATCTATAAAACACTCGCCTCCACTCTCTACACCACCGGTACTACCACTTTCGCACCACCTGTTCATCCAGCTCCACCAAGCATGTAGACTGCATATCCCAAACACTCATCTCCACTCCCTATGTAGACTACTGCCAGCGCAATTGCACCATTTCTACACCCATCTCCACCTTATTATCTACACATATATCCACCTCACCATCACACACTTGTCCCCACCCCATCTCGGCCCGTCCTCGTCGTCACTCCTACCACGGCCGCTCCCGATGCAAGTTACCTCGTCTCGGTGACCGTGGACGGTCCGACCGGACCTGCATGGATGAACCCACGAGACAGGATCTGGGGATCGAGATGTTTGATGGGATGAGCGGGAGGAAGCACGCAAGCGGTGATCGTGTTTAAAGACTCGACACGCGGACGGCAGTTGGACAGTTTCTTGGTAGTTCTTGGGACGGTGGAATGGAACGGTGGAGTACGTACGCTTTCTTCTGAGACGACGGTGTGTACAGGGCTAGATGAGCATCTTTCTTGTAACTTGTTGGTAAAGGTACACTAAATACCTTCTTTTTCTTCTTGACTCTCTTGTCGTCGTTGTCTTTTCGCAACCGCTAACATGCTCTCGCCCGTTCCAGGATGTGCGCAGGCCAGGCTCCGATATCAGCATGACCGCCTAAGCTGGGATGAACCACTCAGCGCCTCCCTGTTCCTCAGCTCTCTACTTATATCGGCGTTCTACCTCTACTGACCCGAACCTCTCGAAGACGCATAGTATCACCAGAAAGATGGGTGGGTTTTGTCTTGTGAGACAGGCCTTCCTGCTCCTCTGCCCTTGGCCGGGACTCTCGACAGTGTGATCATGATTTCTCCATAGTACATGAGCGGCTCTTGTTTCCCGACCCGAACTCTCAACAGGGTACTGGTAGTCAGCCACAACCCGGTAGGCTCAGAATCATGGTGAAAATGAAATATCCGCCTCGTTGAATGGACTGCTGAACACGTGCCTGTTCATCCGACGTTAGTGACCCAAATAGTCAGTAATGGGTCCTTCACTGGCAAGGGTTCTTGACGATGGAATCGCGGTCCAGCCTGACACTCAAGCCCTTTTCTGCAGTTGACTGAGTTCTCGGCGATGGATTCCTGGTCCTTGGTAAGGTAGACGGACGAAATGGCCTGGACTAATGGGAAGATGCTCGATGGCCGCCTTCTGCAACAAATCGAGTGCACGCTTCATGTTCGCAGTCTTCTCCTATCCGAACCGCTCAGTGATGCATACATCGTTACCACCGCTAACACGCCATAGACGTATGCACAAGTCACTGCCCATAGTATCTGCCTTGAATGTGCAACAAAAAATTATGATATTTCGCCCTGCTAAATGGAAACCCTCCCACACGATGGAAACCCTCCCACACGATGGAAACCCTCCCACACGATGGAAACCCTCCCACACGCCACACTACCCGCCCTTCCCTCTCCCTAGACTCTAAGCAGTCTTCTTCCACTGCCCCCAAACCCCCAACAAACTACTCGTCGTGCCTGCCAGCCCCACAATCCCATCGTCAAGATCCACCCACCCCAACGCACTGCTCGGAATCATGATGTCGCAAAAGTCGCTCAGCAGCTGCACTGTGACTGCGTTAATCTCTTTCGCCACTTTCTTCGTCTCGACGACCTTCTCCGGGTCAGATGATTGGCCCACGCTCTTCTGGCGCAGGTTCAGGTTGTAGTAGCTATACAGCCCGCTCGCGATCGAGAAGCTGAGGCCGGTGAACCACGCTTTGTATGCTTCTCGACCGATGCGCGGGGCGGTGCTGAATTTCCGAATGCCCGTGGCGTCGAGCACGCACGCGTTATCCAACAGCATGTACATGGCGTATCCCAACTGTCTTCCGACGGCCGTGAAGCGCAGCACGGGGTCAGTGGCCTTGGCGTCGCTGGCAACGGCGGCGGCGCGGAAGTGCTCGACGAATTTCCCCACGCGCATGAGTTTGCGAGTGGCGCCGAATTGCTTCTTGGTGGCTTCGAAGGGCGCGATGGTGCTGAGGGGCCGGTTCGTGCGGTACAGGTACCAGGCGAGGAAGCGCGAGAAGTATTGCAGCGTGCGGAGCAGTTTGTCGCGGCCGACTGGGGGGAGTTAGTTTTATAGAAGGGGGAAGGTGAGGGATAGAGTATGTGACAGAGGATGTAGGGGACTTGAAGACATACCCGTCGTCGCGACAAACTTCAAGTAATGCGACACCGTCGGGTGGTAAACAAGGGCGTCGGCGACCATCTTGTCTGCTTGCTTATATCTCCAAGTCCAGCTTCAGAGTTGTGATTAAACTTTAGGTGATGGCGGACGATCAGCGGTGGATAGTTTGCTTGAGAATGGAATGGAAGTCGCGTGGAAAAGGAGCGTGGAGATGAATGCGGAGGTAATGCGGCTGCGATTGCGGAAGGACCGCGAAACATGTGGTTCCGCGAACAAAGCCGAGGTAGCCACTTCGGCTGGATCACGTTCACGCTGAGCGCCACGTATGACGATGCGGCAAGTAAGCGAAAATAAAGTATGCTTCCATGTGATAGACATTTTTGTCTTGTAACTGATGTTGTACATGTAAGTGCATATCTGTGAACGCCGTTTTGACCTGAGCTACCCGAGGCTCTTCTTCGCCCTTCCAGCATCCCAAAATTAGACCTTGTAGAAGCAGAAAGTATGATAAAAGTCCGCAGCCTCCAGATCCTCCTCCGTTGACAGCAGACGGCCCGTCGCCCTATCGCGAACACCCATGCGCTCGCTCAACGGGCCAAGTTCCGGGTCATCTTTCTGCTCGTCCCATACCTCGCGGAACGGCTTGCGATACTGCAGCTCGAGGTTGTAGTCTTCCGCCAGCGCACGGAAAGCTTCCCAAGGTACAACATACTCGGGGGCTTCGACAGCTTCCTCGAGAAAGTAGAAGTACTTCCAGCCATAGGGCGGTCGGAATGTACCATCAGGGGGTGTCTTGCCAGGGAAGCGGACGCTGTAGATGCTGTTGCCGAACCTGAAGCCTTCCTCTTCGACCTCGCCATCCTCCTCGTCATCCTTCTTCGGTTCCTTGGCCTTGTCCTTTGTCTCTCCGTCCGCTTTGCTCTCGTCGTGTTCTGTATCGCCAGGCTTCGGGCTGTCGAGACTCTTTTCCGGGTCCCAGTCGTCCTCGTCGTCGCTCGCGAACGTCGGTCGGTCGTCCTCCTCATCGTCTGCTCCGGCAGCCTCGGCAGGCGCGGTACCTCGAGCTTTGTGATGCTCAATGACCTTCTGAGTGAGGACGTCCGAGTTGGGAATGCAGCCAATGAAGCGGCCGCCCTTCTTGAGCGCACCAGACACGTTCCTGAGCATGCCCTTGGCCTTCTCCTCGCTCTCGAAAGCGTAGTGCATGCAGAACATCATCGTGACCATGTCCCAGCCTCCGCCTCCCCAGCGCTGGCTCATTGCATTGCCAGGTCCAGCCGCAGGATCAATGCCAACCTCCTTAATGATGGGTATGTCGCCTAACCACTCGCCGAAGCAGTCCTTTGCGTAGAACTCGGCGTGGAATATGCGACGTGACTTGCGCTGCATCTCGGCGTATCGGTCTTTGGCTTGCTTAATCGAGACATCTGCGGGATCACAGCCCACGTAGAGCTCAACTTTCCTAGAAGCCTGCCACTTCTGCAGATCTCCTCCCTTTCCACAGCCAATGTCGAGGATCCTCAGGTTCCGCTCGTCTCCAATGAACTTTTGTATGGTAGAAGACTTGACCCAGTTGTTGAAGCTGCGCAGTCCCTTGATCTTGCTGTCCGTCTTGCGAAACTCGCGGCCTCGCTCCGGCACCATGTTGTAGTGCTGCTTGACGACATCGTGAACGCCTCGTTGCGCAGCCTCGCGCTGGGCTCTCTGCTGCGCCTCTTGCTCTCGTTCTTGCTGACGCCTGCGCGCGGCTTCTCGATCAGCGGCGGTCAGACGTGCACCAGCACCGGGACGTTTGCGCTGGCGAGGTGGTGAGCGCGAAGGTGATCTTGAGTTTGAGCGCGCGCGCTTGCGGTCGGGTCCTGAGCCACCTGCCATGGTGGATTGGTGGTGGAGAGAGAATAGGCTATGTGTTCCTTTGCGTGAAGTTGTAGGTTCTATGTATACAAAGAAAGCACTGAAGCGAGTCTTTGAAGGGACAATAGACTGCCGGAGACGTCTAGGCTTGTTTTCGCCGCTTTCTTGAGAAGCAACCACAGCGTGATGTATGTGAAAAAAAGAGGAATCAAAAGCGAATCCAAGTCACACGTCCCCGAGAATAGGGAAGGAAGGATGGGGAGCTTGTAGGGCAAGAGCTCTCAGTAGTGGACGTCGCGCCAAGGCTCAACCCGCATCATCGCGTTCCTAGCTCTAGCTGCAGAGCCTCAAACACCACACGACAGCTGCAACTCACCTTTACCTCACCCCGAAACCCAAATCACCCCCATCCACCCTCCACACAGCCACGATGGGTGACCCGCAGTTTGCCAAGTACCCGGACCTCCAGCTGGCGCAGAGCATCTTCCAGCTCACCAATCCCGCCGCCTCCAAAGCCGCCAAACAGTCGTCGCTCAAGTCGGTCGAAGATGCCATCACCGAACACAAGATGGCGCCGCTCTACCGGTACCTCGCCCACCCGACGGATGGCGTCCTGAATGCACCGGGCGAGGGCACATCAGACCAGCCCAACACGGCTCGAAGACCCTCCGCCAGTCTCGCCAACATGCTCGCCACACGGAAGCCTTCACTAGAGGTACCGCTGTCATGGGACGAGAAGCGCTATGAGAGCCTCAAGGCAGAGAATGAGAAGGAGCTCGAGGCAATACAAAAAGAGGAAGACGAGGCGGCAGAGAAGGCGGGTGAGACTGAGGTCCAGGCGGCTCGGGGCAAGCGCGCAGAGCTCTACAACCGCATAGGAGATAAGGTACGGCGCACCACTATGATGACCATAACTCGATACTGACTAGCCACAGGACAAGGCGATTGCAAGCTACGAGGCCATTTTCGAGAAGACGGGCATCCTAGGCACCAAGATCGACCTAGTGCTCGCCATAATACGAGTCGCTCTCTTCTTCGGCGACAGGGTATTGGCGAAGAAGAGCATCGACAGGGCGACGGCATTGGTAGAGAGCGGGGGTGACTGGGACCGCCGGAATCGTCTCAAGGCATACACTGGACTGCACTACCTCACCGTGCGATCACATCTGCAAGCTGCCCCGCTCTTGCTGGACAGTCTGTCGACATTCACCAGCTACGAGCTATGCACATACTCGGGTCTTGTCGTCTATGCCATACTCGCAGGATCCGTTTCACTCAAGCGTGTTGACTTCAAGTCAAAGGTTGTGGATGCGCCCGAGATCAAGGCCATTGTTGGCGGCGGAGAGGAGAAGCTGTCCGCCCTCTCCGGCCAGACATCGGCGGGTCTGGCAGCTGGCGACGAGGAGATGACTGATGCCTCTGGATCAAGTGCGACACCAGTACCGGCTGCGGTCAACCTCACCACTCTTGGCGGACCGCAGGACAAGGAGATACCCATCGACTTTTCACCTCTTTCCAAACTGGTAAAGAGCTTATACGAGGGCGACTACAAGAGCTTCTTCGGTGCTCTCGGCGAGGTCGAAGTAAACTTCCTCAGCCAGGATCGCTACCTTTACGAGCACCGCGGCTGGTATGTGCGCGAGATGCGTCTGCGTGGCTACCAGCAGCTCCTTCAGTCATACCGAGTCGTCGGCCTACAGAGCATGGCTAACGACTTTGGTGTCACTGTTGACTTCCTTGACAAGTGAGTCCTCCATTAGCTAGCTACACGATCTGTACTAATTCCAAACAGGGACCTCGCCAAGTTCATTGCCGCCGACCGCATCCCATGCACCATCGACCGCGTCAAGGGCATCATTGAGACGAACCGGCCAGACGACAAGAACAAGCAGTACGCGGATGTAGTAAAGCAGGGTGACCAGCTCATCACCAAGCTGCAAAAGTACGGTCAATCCGTCCGATTGAGGGGAAGCGAGCGTGGTTAGACGTGACCATGAGTCCAGGAATGTGTAATGATTGAAGCATTGTAGACTTAGACCCACACAGCGTAATGCTCGCTGGAGGAATACAAAAGCTGATATGAAGGACGGAACTTTTTCACCATACTAAGCTTCTGCCAAATTTCCTGAGACAGAAGTCGCGACAGATCCCAAGCATGAGGCTCACGCAAGCTCGCATCCAATAATCTTTCTGGCCGCCCACTTGATGTTACGTTTTGTCGCAGCGGTACCCGCGTTGCCTAGCCTAAACGGCTCCATGGCCCAAGCTCCAAATATCTCCGTGTGTCGGTGCGGGAGAGTTACACGAATATGCGGTGAGATAGGCGAGAGACATTGCTTTTATGCTGTACTCCCACGCGTCTTTTTGTCTGACGTTCATCTTACTTACGACGTTTACTGTGCACCTCGACAAAACCAACCTTCAGCTACTCGCAACACTGGGCATTTTATCGGCAGGGTGGGGTGGGATCGGACGATAAGCTGGACCCTGAAAATGAAGCCGTCATCGGCGTTGGGTCATTGTACCATCAGCTCGCTCCGCGCCAATATCGTGGGGATACGGACGCGGCCTAATGGCATTTCAGCAAGAGGACATGGGGGAATAAGAGGTAATTGTTTTTCCCTAGTCCTTATGTTCCGGTCAAGGGTCCATTGCGGCGAGACACGGAGCTGTCACTGGTAGTGGGGCACCACGCGTGAAGCATGAAAAAAGCCCACTATCTCGACGCCTTTTGATTCATACACGTCGCGGGGAAAAAGTACTGTTCGAAGAGGTACTTAGACTATCGCCTCGGCTGCGTCATCACTTGGACCAAAGCTCACTCTCCGTCTTGCCTAGTATACAATAGAACCTTCAACCCGCGGAGCATTTCCCCGTACACTGTTCGAACCATGTCGTCGGGTATCTCTCACAAGGTCTTGAACCTTGACAATATCAACCCTCATGTCCGCGCCGCCAAGTATGCCGTCCGCGGTGAGCTGGCTGTAAAGTCGGAGGAGTACCGCGCGAAGCTGGCAAAGGGCGAGGGCAAGGACCTGCCTTTCGACACCGTCATTGCGGCCAATATTGGCAACCCACAGCAGCTGGACCAGAAACCCATCACATTCTTTAGACAGGTTGCAAGTCTGCTGGAGAACCCTGGGCTGCTGGAGCATGAGAGTGTCCTCATCGACAGCCTGGGCTACAAGTCGGACGTCATTGCGAGGGCGAAGAAGCTGTTGAAGGAGGTCAAGAGTGTGGGCGCATACAGCCAAAGCCAGGGCGCACCAGGAATCAGACAGAGCGTTGCCGAGTACATTGAGCGTATGACTGCGTACTCGTAGTAAAAAAGTACTGCCACTGACGAGAAACAGGACGAGATGGCTACCCAGCCAGCTTCGAGAACATCTACCTCAGCAATGGCGCCTCATCCGGCGTGAACACCCTCCTCCACACCATCTGCGCGAAGCCCGAGACCGGCATCATGGTCCCTATCCCCCAGTACCCTCTCTACACCGCCACCCTCTCCGTTCTCGACGCCCGCGTCGTCCCATACTACCTCGAGGAGGACCAGAAATGGGGCACGTCCATGGACGCCATCCGCACCGCATACGACAAGGCCATCGCAGAGGGCACCGACGTGAAGGCGATATGCGTCATCAATCCCGGTAACCCCACCGGCGCCTCGCTGCCCGCAGAAGACATCAAAGCGGTCCTGAAATTCGCCGCCGAGAAGGGCGTCGTCGTCCTCGCCGACGAAGTCTACCAGACCAACGTCTTCATCGGCGAATTCATCTCCTTCAAGAAGGCTCTGCGCGACCTGCAAAAAGCCGAGCCGGGAAAGTACGACAACATCGAACTCGCCTCGCTCCACTCCGTCTCCAAGGGCATGGTCGGCGAATGCGGCCACCGCGGCGGATACTTCGAGCTTCTCGGCTTTGACCCTGAAGTCGCTGCTGAGGTGTACAAGTTCATCTCTATCCAGCTGTGTCCGCCCGTGCTCGGCCAGTGTATCGTCGAGATGATGGTCAACCCCCCGAAAGAGGGCGAGCCGAGTTACGAGCTGTACAAGCAGGAATACGACACCATCTTCGCCGGGCTCAAGAAGCGCGCGTACGCACTGTACGAGGCGTTCAAGCGCATGGAGGGTGTCGAGTGCGACGAGCCGCAAGTACGTTTCTAGCACAACTGTCCTCCTAATCTATTTACTGACACTTAAATAGGGTTCGATGTACCTCTTCCCCACCATCAAACTCCCCCAGAAAGCCATCGAGCAGGCCAAGAAGGAAGGCCGCGAGCCCGATGAGTTCTACTGCTTCCGTATGCTCGATGCCACGGGCGTGTGCGTCGTCGCCGGTTCCGGCTTTGGCCAGAAAGAAGGAACGCTGCATTTCAGAACCACGTTCCTTGCGCCAGGCACCGAGTGGACGAACAGGCTGGTCAAGTTCCACGAGGACTTCATGGCTGAGTTCAAGTAGATTGTAAATAAAATCAAATGAGACGATGATCTTGGACTTTTCACTCTTGGTGAACACGTCGATGTGCCTTTTTATCGGGTGTAGCTGGTCTTCCCTTCCCGCTTCACGCGGACGTGTACAGTCGATACTCCTCACAAGCCGAGATCTACACTCGCGTACGTAGATCCCGTTTTCCAGCTCGCTGAGGGATCTAGCGCCGCTTGCGTGGGAGCATCTGGGCGTACTGGAGAATAGCGCGCTTGTTGCCAGGGCGCGTGTATGTCAGGAGAGACTTGGGAGTGAATGTATGTACAGCGCTGGCAACAGGGCGTACTACCGATCGCTACGCTTACGGCTTACGGCTTTTATATAGGTAGTAAGTAGCTGAGAGTGAATAGGAAGGTCCCGTAGCCGTAGTGGGAACTGTCTAGGAGCTGCAACTACGGGTATACTGCCTATGTAAATCTCGTGCCTATATATCTTGTAAAACGCTGCTCAGAGGTTCACTCAGGGGCAGCTAAGCTGCTGAGGCTTTCACCTAATTTAGATAGCTAAACCTAGATAGGAAATTACGGCTGGGACGACGTGATCTTAGCAGTACTACGGCTTACGCTGATAGGTCTTACCTTAAGCGTCACCACCGTAAGTAATTCGCCCTAGAGACGGCCGTAGCGTAGGCTAACTAGGACTATAGTAGCCGTACTACGCCCTGTTACCAGCGCTGTGTATGTATCGATGAGGTTTTACACGAGGCTGTACTTTGTCAGTGTCTCCTTGTGCTCAAAGCACTGTAGTGATGCCGACAAGTCTGATTGGATTGCTGTGTCGTATCTAGAGAGCACCCACATGATTCACGAATACGAGAAGGATTGGGTACATTTAGACGAAAGCCGCTAACTCTGTCAGGCTGACATTCGAGTCCCGCACTCCTGGCCCCAGACTTCTTCAGTGTTGTGCTACTCGGCTTTCATCGTGTGTCTGTTCAGTATGCGATCTCCTCACTGCGCGCGAACATTCATATCTCCTAGTATTCTATAGCGTCCTCTTCAGGTATCAGCACGCTCTCGATCAGGCTCGATCACCATGGCCACACCTCGTCCCCCACCCCAATTTCTCATCTTCAGCCTGAAGAAAGCCCAAAACTCCCCATCTTGGGACAAAATCGAGAAACACCAACCGCCTGTATCGCAAGCTGAGATACAGGACCAAGTGCGTTCTTTCCAACGGCGCGCGACATCTGTATACAGCGAGCTCGAGCAGATCTCGTCTTCAAAGTGCCTCGCCGCAATCCATCAGCTTGTCAAAGACGAGAGCGCGAAGCTCAGAACAACAAACACCATTCTCCAATACACCATCGCCAGCCTAGGTATCACCTGGCAGACCACGAACCATACGAGCAGGGAGCCGAAAACTGTGGTCATCGCGCTCGAAACCGAGGCTATCTGGCAGGAGCCGATCTCAGCTCCCAGTATGGGTGTCAGTTCGCTGGATGCCAGCTCTACGCGGGCTGAGACTGATTATACGGCTCACGTAGGCGCGCAAACAGAATATTATGCTACACCATGGCACGCTGCAGAGCGACTTCCATACCCGGCACTGCCACAAACGCTCCACGCGCTTCAGCCGGTGGATCTTGAGAACATGCGGAGACCGCGTCCGAAATGTCCATTACCTCCTACGAATACTTAGGGTTCACACGCGATGTCTGTTCCGTCGCAAAATGTGCCTCCGTTGTATGTACATTATGGTCGGGGTTCCCACGGTGCAGCCTGACTGTACGACTTGCGAGCGCAGTTTCTTTTCGAGTATCGGGTTGGTGGAATGCGGCTGTTGGGAAGTGATGAAGGCTCTGACGTGCGAGAAGGACGATGGTGTTGGGGAAGGGGTGGAGTTTGTGAGAGATGCTGATATGTGAGGCTCAGGGAGTGATACTTTGAGAGGAGAAGGAGAAACGTTTGCGAAGTTGCAATGAAGAAGGCTGGTCTTCCATTTAGATTTGATCAAATGTTATCGAACACATTCGTGTATGGCGATTGCTATATCAATACCTAAATGCTGTTAAGTTGTCTGACTTCGCTTCGTCTTACGCGATCTCGTCTCTGTCAACAATCACACTCCGTACTGACGACTTCATGTGATCATCTGAAGCAAGCTTACAGCAACCCAAACCCACATAACGACCCATCCCTTCCCCCAATCGCAACCCTTTTTCCCTTACCTCTCACTATGTATTCCCACAGCTCTTTCTGGCACCCACCACCCGCCCAGCCACCTACAAACTCTACAGCAAAAGTTAGATGCTGGGTCATACTCATGGACTATCACTCGTCTAGCTTCCTGCCTACAAGCACTAATTCCGTGGTACGCACGGCGAGTACCGCTCGTCACATCGTTGCGGCTTTGAAGCTAACTTCGCAGGCGGAATGTGCATTAATAGGGCAGGGGGTAGCGATTGAGGACTGGTAGCATGGGTTTGGGTATGAGGTAAAATCTGGTTCGCATGTGTTGTTGAGGGTCAGGGCGGTGGAGACGTGGTTGAGGTGATATGGTGTCTCGGATTGGGTTGGTGGGGTGAGGGAAAGTAAGGAATTTATTGGCAGTTGATGGATGCTTGGGAATAATCTGAATAGTAAGGAAGGAGGGGTGTTCCGTTCCTATAATGCAGCCTGACCGTACTACTCACAAGTCCAAGTTGTTTTATATATCTAATCACCTGGGGGAATGCGGCCATTTAGAGCATGCAAAGAATCAATGCGCGGAGCTGAAGATGATTTCATGAATAGGTTAGAAGTATTTGAGGGATACGAAGTACAAGGTATGGCGTTTCAACCTCACAAGTCCTCTGACTTCGTTTTATCTTGCGCGATCTCGTTTCCATCGACAATCACGCATAGTAGCGACCAAATTATGTGAGTTCGAAGCAAGCTTGAAGCAAACTAATCTCTATATAAATACGACCTTTACTACTCAATATCATTCTCCCTCACAGAACTTTTTCACTTCTCTCCTAGAATGTCTAATAAACGCCGATACCAGCGGTCCAGCTCACCACCGCTAAAGAAACAAAAAACCCGAGTACAAACACCCGCCGCCCAACCACCCCCATCCACTGAAGTCAGATCCTGGATCACGCTCATAGACTATCCAACCACCCCCCAGCCCACCGGCGTTCACTCGGTCTCACGCACAATCGGCAGCGCCCGCCGGACTGTTGCGATGCTGAAGCAGAACTCTAGGACGCCAAATTTGCCAATTACGGATGGAGCAGGTGGTCTGGGGTATGCAGTTCATGAGGAGGGACTGGTGGTGCGGGTGGTGGTGGTTGAGACATTGCTGAATCAGTGATCAGTATGTCGGAAAGCAGGAAATTTAGCGGAATGGAAGAATGGAGAAAGATCTGGATAGATGTAAAACGTTCATGAGAAAACCTTTCGGTAATGATATGTAATGTTCACCTCCTCTTGTACGTGTCGTACCCTCTGCAACTTGCGTCGCATATGTCACACGCACTAAGCGAGACCGAGCACCGAGCATCCAATGAGAATGAATCAAACGACATCGAAGAACTTCGCGTTCGTGGCTTCACGATTTCTGCTCCAAGAGGGTTCTTCCAATCCTTCGCCTCCCAACTTCCAGCATAGAACGTACCATCGTCTAGAACGCGGCATGTCGCATCTCCCGCCAACTCAGTTCCACCCTTGAACCCCTCAACAACCCCTCCACTTTCCGTCCATCTTCCACCGACTTCATTTCACCCTCGACATTTCCCTTCACCATCATCCAGCGAGATTGGACCGTTTCAGGATGGCGGGAGAACGTTTTGCGTACCTGCTCAACATGGAGAGATGTGTGCGAATGCATGTATGAGTGTAGGAGGAATCGCCAACGACACATGATGGTGCGCGGCCAACCGGCCGAGAAAATCACTTTCCAGGTCGATTTGCAGGATCGGGAGAATTTGGGCTTTGATCTTCCGCTTGCGGGGAGCTTTTTAGACGGGTGTATGTGAGATATGGGGAGGATGTGAGGAGGCAGATTGTGAGCTGGAATTTGGATGATGGGTTGGTATGTAGGGTTTGGAGAGTTGGTAGCAACCAGGACGTTGGCACTGCTTGGGAACAGGCTTGATGTACACGTTGAATCGATCAGCAGATATCTATGAAGTGCTTGTGGTTTCTTCTCGTGATACCCATAGCAAACCTTTGGAGTGGTAGATAACGAATGGATGATGTTCTCGTAACTCGATCCACGTCACATAATGACTTCCACAATGAACGCTTCCTCCCAGATCGATGCGATTCGAACCTTTTTCAACAATATTAGCGCCATCACGCCAGACTTCGAACCCATGAACATAACAACTCACCGAGGGATGCAAGACATTGCCGCTGGACCCGGAAAAGGCACTAAACTCATCGCGAAATTTGATACGCTTGAAGATGCAAAAGTATGGATGCAAGTGATCAGCGGCCAAGCTGAAATGCACAAGCCACCAACAGTACATTTGATCAGCAAGATTCATTCGGTGGCTGTGGCGCTCAAGGGGTCAACTATTCCAGTCCTCAGATGGTGGATTGCAGAGGATCTCGGAAAGAGTGAGAACTTCTGGGAAGATTAGAGACTAAATAACATGTATTTCTCCGAACCACGAATCAAATTGAATAGACTTCTGGTAAAACCACATCCATTGTGACGGAGCCGTTTGTATATAGTAGGTCTAGTCGCCGACTAGCTTCCAAGCATTAGAAAGAGTCACACGAGTTGGGACATCATTGCTTCATGATGAACTTGTCTTGTGCTTGGTCCGCGGGCCCATGCAGGATGCATGCAATCTTTCCATGTGATGCTTATAGCAAACTCCTTTCTTGCTATATAGCAGCGTCCGGTCCCCCACTCTTATCCCCCAACCATATGATGTCGTCTCCTACATCCAAGCCTTTCGACTCGTCTTCGCAGACCACTGTATCTGCCCAGCTCGCATCTACTTGGGACATCTTGGACGCGATCAAAGCCGCCCAAATCTCCTTCGAACCCATGATCGAAACCCCCTACCGAATCATGCGATCCATTGCCGTCGGACCCCACAAAGGCACACAGGCTCTAGCTAACTTCAGAGAGATCGACCCGGCAAAAGTTTGGCTAAAAGAGCTCATGAAAGCAGCGGATGAACATACCTGGGAGGATGGAGCGTGGTGGAGAGCGACCACCAATCACTGTTCGGTCGAGTTCTTGTTAGAAGGCATGAAAGTACCGGTTATGAGGTGGTGGATTGCGGAGGACAAGGGAGATACTCATCCCAGGAGGACGTTCTTCTCCATGGAATGAAAGCTCAATACTGGCTATCAGATGTGACTTGGCCATGTGTGACCCTTGAAGTCACTTGCGGACAAATTTTCAAGTATTATGGAAAAAACACATGCCTAGGCACTCAGCTGAGATACAATGTGACTTGGTGATCGTTCAGGCTTAAATTGTGTTCGATCAGCGGCCGCGCAAAGAGCTTGTGTTATCCGAGCATGATGCCTGCAAGAAAGTCTACAAAAGCCCAATCTCCCACCTCATAGCTACTTGACCATCACCGACATCATAATGTCTACCCCGCAATTATCACGAGCAGTCCACTGAAGACGAGCGAAACAAAATACTAGCAGGCCTCTTCGCCCCTACGATATACAAAGTTATTTCGAAATTGATGGTTGGACCGTCAAGACCTATTGAGACTATAAGTATATGCGATAAACTGGACGAAGCGAAGGTTACCCTCGCTGCGCTGGCGGTGGAGGCGAGGAGCAGGCCTAAACGCTTCCGACCTAACGTCCGGGAGACGCATGATGGCTGTATGCTGGAGTTTCGTTATGATGGTGGAACGGAAGCGCAGATGAGGCTCTGGGTGAAAGGTCACGCTGGCGGAGATGGGGAGGATGAGTGAGGTGGAGGGCAACGGTAGAGAGAGTCCGGAGAGCGGATTTTGGTTGCTAGGCAGGTGTTGCGCTCTTCTGTAGACATTCGAATGGTAGTTGAGAGTTGCACAACTAATTTGATATTACTCGTCTTTGCTACGCGACTATGACGATTGCAGCAAGATTATTACTGGAATGTAACTAATGATTTCATCGTCTCGGCGTTCGACACTGCTCGAAACCTACCACTTGCAAATATCTGGATTGCGTGCTTTTTGTTAGTAATGGCCGCTAGGCTGAACAATACAAGTCAAACATTCAATGTACAAAAGCTGGAGTATGGTAATTTGAGTCGTGTGAGCTTTGTGAGGATTTGAGCGGGCAGTATACTCTTGCCATTGTTATTTGTCTTTCTCCGCATGATTGAATCATCTTGCGCTTTCACCATGCGTCAAGCAAGCCACTATTGCTTGCTCGAAAATATGCGCGAATCGTGCCTGACACCTTCAGCAAACTTCTCAGGTTCGTATATAGTGCGGTGTTGTCTTGAGCCTCTCTTCCCACCATCGACCGAAAATGTCCTCTGCACCCATTCGACAAGACGAACCTAACGCCTCCAACACCAAGTTACCAGCAACCACTTCCGGGCCCACCAAGATATGGAAGGGCTGCACATAATGTACTGAGACGTATTTGGTGCTCCCGCTGAGAACAAATACATCGCTGGATGAAGCAAAGTTCGAGTTGAAACGAGATTCTGACAACTACAAAAGTGTTGCGTCCGTTCTAGCCGGGAACTACATAGTCTGGAAGGGCGACAAGAGCTTTGATGTTATGCAGAGGCAGGACGATGGGGTTCATGTTTGCATTGGGAAGTATTGGATTGAAATGAGATGGTCGTTTCTATGACTGTCGATGTTTCTACTGCTCTGAAACATTTTACTACATAAGTAGCTGTGCTGCGCTTTTGGACACGGTCGCTTGAACTCTCGAAGAAAGGAAACATTTTGATGTGTATCCTTTCCCTATCACATCACCTGCCAAATGTGTGGCCACTTGCCCGCGTGAATATCGGCTCGCAAATACCTACCTACACCATCCCAGCGCGTCGCTCGTAGTGATCTCCCACTCTTGATAATTCTCACTACCACATCCCCCTTTTTCCAACTCCAACCCACACGATAATGTCGTCCCCCGAGCCCCCCGACAACTCGCCATCTCTACCTAAAGGACCAATAATTTCCACCTCCAAAGCAGGAACTAAAGCCTCAGACAACCGTGTCGCTCCTTCCACATCGCTATTCGGACCTTTCACCATCCCCACCCAAACTTCAGCGCCAGAGCCCGCGAAGCACCCCAACGCGAAAACCCCCACTCCAGGCACAACGTATGGAATCAAGACAATCTATATCCACGCGCCTAACGACGTCGTCGACTTCAACAACTACATCGGCACACGTGCGCAGACAAAGCAGGCGATCGAAAGCCTGATCGACCAAGCGCGTACTGGAAACCGCACAACTGATGAGGGAGTAATTGAGCACGTGGAGGGGTCAGAGTGCAATGTGCAAATAGCGGACGATGGCATGAGTTTTGAGGTGTTTGCTTATGGCTGGGAGGGGTGGGTGGCGAGGGTTTGGGCGGAGGAGAAGGATGGGGATGGCAGGGAGTATCGGACTGCGTTTGGGTGAGGACAGAAGTTGTTCGACGTAGGGTTGATGGTGATGGTAGCAAATTAGAAATTTCACAATCTCCTTAACTCCTTGGCGCGGTACGATAGGAAGTAATTTGCATGTATTTATTCTTGAGATTGGGGTTAGGATGATGATGATGAGTATGGATCTGAGGGTTTCTTTGCGTAGACGACGATGCTGGGAGATGTTAGCAGGGTAATACAATCTCTCACGGTAATCTCGGAGACTTACACGGGCCAATACGCGTGACAGCCTGGATCCCGTAATTCTGTCCTGACCTTCGCTAGCAAAATCTTCAACTCGTCTAGACTCCAGCCTGCATAGAATGTATACAGCCGCAAACTCAATCCCTCGATACCTTCCAACATCGCACTCAGCTGTAGTAAGCCAGCATCTCGTAACCGCCGAGACTTTGGCCACGGTCCGATGGGCAGCTTAAACTCGAAGACCTGACAGTCCACGAATCCGGCCTTTTGTAGGCCAGAAGTCAAGGTCTCAACGCTGGTACGCAGAACGATGCCGGCTTTTTTGCCGGCGTTGCCTTGCTCGGTGCACCATGTCACGAAGGAGGTACCAGGGTTGCGAGAGGTTTCTTGGATGACGCCCATGTAGTCCATTTCTTGGAGTTCGATGTAGCCGCCTGGCTTGGTGTGCCTGAAGATGGTTTACATGTGTTTATATCGGGAGATCCCGGAGAGACTTACTGGAATGCTTGAGCGAAGAGCTTGTCCCAGTTCCGTATGCAGCCGGTCATGGTGCGCATGTGGACCAGGTCGAAGAAGTTGTCGTCCCAGGTCCAGGTCTGCTCAGCGTCGTCGATCTCGAACTTGACGTTTGGCGGTACCCTGAAATTCGTCAGTAGTTGCATGTCGGAGTGCCATATCACACCCACCATGTTGGTTGGATGGGACTGAGGTCCGTCGCGGTTACTGTACACTTAGCCAACAGTCCAGAAATTAATCACAGTCTACACACCTGTTGCACCTGGGAAAAGTTCTCCAGCATCTATCGCCCATATGCCGGTCCCCGTACCAATATCCAGAATCTGCTGTGGATCCTCTAGTGGCGCAAATACGATCTTGTCGTTGAATACATTTTGCAACGACGCGTATTTGATGTCAAGTCTGTCCTGCTCTTGCTCGTCGTCTGGAAACATGTAAATTCCATCCTGATACGCATGGTAACGCCTTCCATTCTCGTAGCGGCCCTTCATGATGCTAGAAGTCAAAGAGGCCGTCTCTGACGCTACGTCCCCGTATGCGGAGTCTGCATCGTCGGACACTGGATCGACGGTTTCGCCTCCAGGAACTGTCTGATTTACAACATGTTGCAGATCGTCGGCTGCGTTTTCCGCCATCGTGTGCTTCTTCTACCCAGGGTTCTGCTTTCACCAGATGTTGCCGAAGAACGCCGAGTTAGGGGTTTAGAGATGTTGGAAATTGAACACCTCCGGCTACTTTTGTGATCTGTAACGCGAATTTGAGTCGTAGCGATAGTAAATGAAATGGTGTTCTTCCGCCAGAAAACGTCCGGCAGGTAGCGAACTGCCCTTCTCAGCGACCTAACAAGACATCCAACGCAGGGTCGAGTTCTGTAAGTAGTATGTACAGCGCACCACGGGCCGACTCACGCGGGCACGCGGCGCAGGGAACTCAAAAAACGCCACCTGCATAGCTAGGATGAGCGGGCCTTGAGCTCGCGGCGATCTGATGGAGGTTGTCGAAAGCTCCTGATTCGCCAACCAAGCTTACCGGACAAAGAGGGCGAACGTTGCCTAGGTGTCTAACGTCTGTGGCTGAACGGATCCTACATGTCTCAGGTTAGATGCAACTGCGGAGTATAGCGATAGCTGCCATTGGAGAGCTCGCATGAACTTGTTCCGAGAAGATGAATTGTCAGATGGACCGTGCCGTTGCATCGAATTGGGGAAGAACGACGTGCCAAGGAATGCAGCGATTAGACACCTGCACGATCTGGCCGGACTAAACCCTCTTCCACGAATTCACTGGACCCTACCAAACATCAATCTTTTCCATACACAGTTCCAATTTGAGATTCTGAAACTGCATGCCTCGCAAATGCTATGGATTTTCCCCCAGGGGCCCCAGGGGGTGCCTAGCCTGCTACACGACATTGAACAGATTGTAGAGATGCACACTTACCTACAGCCTGCTGAAGACTTCTCCACGATTCTCATCGCTTTTGTATGAACCACTAGCTTCGTATCCGATGCCGACATGGAAACAACCCAAGACTCATTCAGCTATGGCAGCAGTATCATTGCATCACCAAGCAGCGGATTCGATGTTCGAGGCCTCTCTCGGCATGTGGATCGACACCCCACCAACCTTAGACCCTTGAACGACTCCAGCTGCCGCACCGACACTAAAGACACTAGCATCATGTAACTATCTTCAGCTAGTCGCCAAATGGCTGGTGGTGTGAATGGGTGCATCAATTATGCTGCACATTGACCTTGACCTTCTTTTACATTGTCGCGTCTCCTGAGAGCTTCATAGCTTTCAAACTTTCATAATGGCGACCAACGAAACCAAACCACCTCACGTCCTCATCATCGGAGCGGGTATGTCAATAGAGGGGCAATTGCAGTCCGCGATTGCTGATATGGCACAACAGGGACGAGTGGACTCTTGATTGCCCAAGGCTTGAAGAAGGTACAATTCCCTATCTTCAGCTCACATCATCCCCATCTCCAAGGCCACCTGGGCAAACGGCATCCTATCATACTTCACATGTATATTCACAACGTCCCAGGCCTACATCCCCTTCACAATCTTCGAATCCGAAACCCCCCAAACCTACCAAACACGCCCCCGCGAATGGGGCATGACCCTGCACTGGGGCTCCTCGCACATCGCCTCCTGCCTGCCCGAACATCTCGTCGCCCGCTTCAACGAGGCCTACGCCGACCCCACACAGTCCCCCGACGCCGTCACCGGCCTGCCAATTTACAATGGCGCGACCGGCGAACTCATCATGGAAATGGGCGCGGACAAACCGTGTCGTGTGAGCCGCAGGAAAATGCGCAACCTGTTTGCGGAGGGGATAGACGTGCGATATGGCAAGACGTTCGTGGGCGCGGAGGTTAGGGGGAAGAAAGTCGAGGTGCGGTTTGCGGATGGGGAGGTTGTACAGGGCGATGTTCTGGTCGGCAGCGACGGCGCGAAGTCGCGCGTGCGTAGTATACTCGTCGGCGAAGACGCTGCGAAACTCACAGACGTGCCGGTCAGCATGTTCAATTTCCCATCCAAACTGCCCGCGGAAATAGCCTCGAAAATCCGCGATATGAATCAGCTGTTCATCACGAGTATACACCCGGATAACGGCGCCATGTTTTGGTTATCCAGTACATCTCCCCCCTCCCCCTCCCCTCCCCTTCCTTTCCCCTCCCAAATTCCTTCTCGCTAACATGGCATGAATAGTCCAAGACGTCCCCTCCCCAGATCCATCAACATGGACTTTCCAAATCCTGCAATCCTGGACCGACGCCTCCGTGCCCACAGGCACCGACCTCACCACCCCGGCGGGCCGCATGACCTTCTTCAAATCGCGCGCTGCCATGTACGCCGAGCCCTGGTGCTCAGCGGGCGCCGCCATCTCCCCCACGCTCTCCCTGCCTCTCGACAAAGGCACGTACTGGGCCAACAGCGCTGCCTGGGACAATCGGCAGGGCCGCATGACGCTGTGTGGCGACGCGGCGCATCCGATGACGCCGCATCGCGGACAAGGGTTGAATAATGCGTTGCAGGATGCGAGTAATTTTGTGGCTGCGATGGGAAGGGTGAAGGGAGGGGCGGGGCTGGGGGACGAGGTGGATAAGTATGATAAGGAAATGTTGGAGAGGGGCACGGCGGAGATGGGGGTCAGTTTGAAACAGACGCTGTTTATACATAATTGGGAGACGCTGATGCAGAGTCCCATGGTTAAGATTGGGATGAGGCAGGTGGAGAAGGGGGAGGCGTGAGGTGGGGAAAGGATAGTGACCTTGAAATCACGTCTCGGAGATAAATCACACGAATGAAGAAACGACATTCAAACAACACTGGCATTCACCATAAGATTGACGCAACGTCTACAGTACATCCCTTCGGACTGCTCTAAAACCAGCGTCGCCATTGCATAAGACTAATAACGCCCCAATGATCCTTTGACACCTGCAATGCGTATCCGGCCATCCATTCTCATTACCCATATGCTGATGTCGTGTTACATGGTATAATTGCAAAACTCCCTTAAGAAAGATGGAAAGCGCCCTGGCCCTCCCTGATGGCCACACTGAGCTTCTCGCGCAAAATGTCCACGGTGCTGTAGTCTGGCATTTTGAGGTAGTTGACGCACGTCATGACCGAGGGCAGATAATCGTCCGACGAGTATGGTGGCTCGCTTGGCTTGCAGACGACCGTGAACATGGGCGTGAGGTTCTTGAAGCCTGGATAAGAGTCAGCAATGTCGAAGAAAAATCAGATACAACGTAGACTTACCTCCAATAGGCAGCTTCGGACTGCCGGTGATGAATTGCAGGAAGTCCCTGCGCTGCTGGTCTTTGAACTCGCTCATTGTCTGAAGGAGGTTGCGCACGCTCTTGCTGTCGAGGTTGTAGCCATGGTCCGCCTTGATGGAGTCCATGAGAGCTATGTAAAGTCAGTGCAATTCACAATACAAATACAAGAACACTTACTTTCGAGAGTCCAGTCCTCGTCGGTCCGACCGAAGAGCATGACCAGCTCATCTGGCGTGAACGCCTTCAAAGCTGAGTAGGGGAACACCTCGCTGAACCCAACTCTAAATGCATCCACTTGGCGTTGCACTCCCGACCCGAGTGTGAAGTCCAACACATGTTCAAAGTATTTATCAACGTTGTTGATGGTAACGGCCGTGTTGGCACCATTGTCAATGAGTTCGATCGTATCGTATCCGGGAAGAGTAAAGTCCAAGGCAAGATCCTCAACCCGGCAATCCTGAACGAAGATATCCTTCAATGCCTGGGTCTTCTGCACAGACGTCAAGCTGTCGTTTGTGTCCACAAGATACTTCGCATCTGCAAATTGCTTGAGGAGTTTGAGCGATTTTGCTAGCCCCTCGTCGACCGATTTGATAGCTCCTAAAGAGGGGAGAACTGTTGTGTCGCTATCACCGATGCGGAAGAACGTAGGATTAAACGAGACGTCGATGATGCGCGAGTCCATCATTGACCTAGCGACGAATTTGCCGAGAGTCTTGAACAGCTCCAGCCGCCGCTCGCCATTGACAGATGCAGCCTCCGCTGCGCTCATAGGGGCCGGAAAAAGTCCACGTTTGCCGAACGCATATTCGCCTTCTGAAGACTCGTTCTCCCGCCACAGCTTGAGCTTCTTCTTTGAGAACTCGCGGGACACGGTAGAGTAGAACTCTAGTGTAGGACCCAGCCCAGTGCCAACTTCTTCAAAGTACTCTACTTCTAGGAGGCTGGTCGAGCTTCCGTACAGCTGCATGACCTTCATCGCCGACTCCAAGATGCGCGAGCGGGAGATGCGGACTTTTTGGCGTTGAAGTCGGCCCAGGAACGGACGCTCATCACGGTGGCGGTCACGTCGCGAGTCGTTCGCTGGCTGCGAGTTCTGCCATCGGGTCATAGAACGGGAATAGCCAAAGGAGGTCGACTGGACAAACAGATGCCTGGTTTCGAAGGGAAAGAGGAAGGGATAGAAGCGAGACAAGTCTTCGCTCCAAGTTGGCAGACAGTTGCTTGCTACTATCAGCGGCTCCTCTAATTGGCGATTGAGCTTGGCTGTCAGCTTTGTGTTGACGAATTGTGAAAGTGGCTCCGCGTTGCTTTTGATCTGATCCTTGTTCTCGGACAGGATGTCATCCAGATGAGCGTTCAAGCCGTGCAGGATGCTCAACAAACGCAGAATACCAGAGGTCACAGGATGTTGATCCAAGGATGCTGGCATTCCTGACGCCTCAGATGCGGACTCTGGAGGGGGCGTGAGCGAGCTTGACTCGGTTGGAGGAGGGCCCTGAACGCGCTTGAATTTGATGGTGTGGACTGCACTCCACACGGTCCGATGTGCAATCTCTGGGGGCTGGGTCTGACTGAAATGTACAGCACGGTAAATGGTTGTGTCGTTTGAAATTGGCTGATCATTGACGCTGAACTCAATGTGCCAATCCTGTGGTGTCGACTGGACCGCGGCTGCATAGGACAGTGCACTCGCGGCATTTCCGAGCCGCTGCAGAGCGGAGTCTTGGAGCAGAGCTGACAACCGCGATGACGGCGTACGGGTCTCTGAAGGAGGCTTGGCCATCGGAGTACCTTGCACTGGAGTAGAGATTCTAGTGCCATCCTCTTTGCGAGCAGTAGCCTTTCCGGTGGGCGCAACCTCTACACTAACTGCAGACGGATCGTGCGTATCCTCGTCGAGCTCTTCTTCGAGATCGTCCACGATCGCATTTAGGGCGCTGGTATCGGCCATGGATTCGTCGTCAGACAAGCGCTCTTCATCCGCACATTCCACCTGATCTTGGTCATCGTTTGAGCGAGGGATGACCGGAGGGGGCGGAGGTGGTGGTGGTGGTAATTGGTTCTGCTGGCGTCTGCTAGATCGGCGAGTCTTGTCCCTCGTCGCAGAGCTAGGTCCCGCTTGAGAGTCGTCGCCGGGGCTTGACTTTGACTTTGACGCTTTCTTTGCTTGCCGGCTTGTAGAGTCGGTCGGTGTATGTGGTGGCGGTGGGGCACGGCCTTCGGCGAGAGCCTGAGCATACGCTGCAAACTGATCCCGTGTTCGCGAGCCCCGAGGACGCTCAGAGGCGCTAATGCGAGGTCGCAGATAATCGTCCAGTGCCTTAAACATGGCGATCGCGTGTATTGATACCATGATGTTCCGATACGACTTAGGAATGCCGGAGTCTTCGTCAGCCACAAGCTTTAGTCGGAGTTGCTTGGCTAGCACGGAAGTAGCACCACCACGGCCGTCGTGCGCATGCTGATGGACGGTGAAGACTTCGAAATGTTCTGATCTACTCAAAAGATCTTGAAGTTTGTTGACCAATGAGCTGAACGGTGTCGCTGGCGAAGCGCTGCTTGCAGTCTTGATCTTCGCCTGACCGCTACGTCCCATGAAGACCTCCAGGAATATCGCTCGATGGTCGACACTACTTAGAGGCGAGGCTGTGGAAAAGACTTCGAGCAGTACATCCACGATCTTGGAAGACTTCAGCTCATAGCTGGTAATACTATCCAGCGCATCGCCTTCAAAGTAGTTTGCAAGTCGTGTAAACAGTTCCGTGCAATTGCTCTGCGTGCCTTCCTGAACACATCCACGAATCTCCTTTGCGAGCGATTTGAGGTCGTCCAAAACAGCCGACGCCTTGTCGCGAATCGGCTTGTCGCTGTCCTTTTCATGGACCTCGATGAACTTCTTGGCTCGTAGAGTGATGGTGTCCTCGATGTTGTGCACTATAGGAGGCTCGGGTCGACCGGAAGAAGATGAAGAATCAGAATCATCGTCATCATCTTGCATGTCGTGGTTTTCAATACGACCTTCGTTTTCACCGTCTTCGTCGTCATCCTCGGATTGTGTTTCTATCTCGACATCTTGGATCGGCTCTTGTTCCATGTCAAGATCACCACCAGAGGAGCTCGAACTTGGCGCAGAATCAGCTGTCTCCTCAATCTCTAAGGTTGTCTTGGCCTTAGTTTGAACTTCAGGTGTTCGTGACAGACGATTTGCTAGGTGCGAGATCTCTGAAATGACACCTTCGCGATAGAACTGATAGCGATAGATTGACTCCAGCCGCTTAAGCAACAGCTCAGCTGCCTGGAGTGCATATGTGACCAGGCTAGGGTGATCTTGCTGTGAGAAGATGGAAGCGAGATACGAGGCGTATGGCACCGAACGCAGGGCTTCCTCCAAGATGTCCGTGTCTAGATTTGACAGCATCTTCAATTGAGCAGACAAGACCTTCTCTCGCACACCAAGGTTTACCGTGCTCGAGTAAGCATCAGTGAGGGTGGGGAGGAGGATAACAGCGAAGCGCTTAACTTCGGGCTTGCAACCCTCCAGCAACTCAATGCGCTTCTCATTCGACGTTTGCTTGTTCTCCGTAGACAGCGGCTGGGGCTCGTTGCCGGGGTACCCAGCATCCATGAGGTCGTCGAGGTAGAGCAGGCCATCCTTGGGTACATCTGGGAGAAGTTCGCAGATGACGTTCAGAGTCTCGTACACCTGGTCTTTGGGTCGGTGGATAAGCGCCTGCATGATGACCACGGAGTCGATCTTGGCTGCAACGTCTTTGGTACCTGATGGAGGCGAAACACCTGTGAGGATTTGGTACAGGGTGTCCACGACGTTCATCTTCAGGAGCTCAGCAGACAGCGTCGGACTGGCTTTCGCGGTGTATGCAAGCACTTGGAGGAACTGGGTGTGGATGTTGTGGCCAATCATATTGGTGGATCCAGGTAGCAGTAACCGCAGAATAGCCTTGAGCAGTCCTTTGCTGACAAGCTCTTCAAGCTTGCTCTCCTGATGCCGGAAGCTCTGCACGATGCGTGAAACGCAGATACAGGCTTGCTCCACAACCTTCTGATCGCTGTTGTTGTTCAGGATATTCTCCAGCACAGGCATTACGTCGCGGACGGTCGGGAACGAGTCGTCAGGAATGTTGCGGCAGCAGTTGGCGGCTGTCGTGACTGCCGTGCGCTGCGTGCTCGTTGCGAAGAAGTCGAGGAACGTGAGGCACGCCGTCAGGCCACCCTCGCGTACGATTGACGAAGGGAACTCGACCGAAATCTTCTCCAGAGTGCTTAGACACTGCTCGGCCAGATCGATGAAGCCAATCTCCAACAGCTTGGAACACAATACTGGCACAGCTCCTCCGTATACGATGTTTGCGGTCGCCGCAGGGAGTGCCTCCATCAGATTGGCCAGGCACCGACACGCGAGAAGCATGACCTCTGGATTCTCCTCGCCCGTGAACTCGTTCGGCTGCATGAGCTTGACCAGTTCCTTGACGTACGCATCGGGGGCGAAGTGGCCGGCCAGATTGTCTTCGGTAGAGATGAGGAGCACTTCAGACAGCTCTTGCAGAGCTACTAGCTGCATCGTAACGTCCACCGATCGAAGTTGCTCTAGGATGCCTCGTAGCCGCTGTGTGGTACCTGACATCATGCCTGTTAGCTGACGCAACGCTGCAAGACTGTGTGGATTACGACCAAGGAAACCCGACGAGAACGGATCATCATCGTCGTCGTCCTCATCGTCATCCTCGTCATAACGACCACCAAGACCTTCCCCATCGTCTTCATCGCTGTCCTCGCCTGGAGGCCGTGTTTCGTCTTCTTGCTCTTCTGGCGCATCCTCCATGGTTGTGTCCTCCTCGTCATTGTTTGCCTTGCGTGAGCTTCGTAGCGATGTGGAAGGAGCGTCTGGGTCGGCATCGTTGCTGGGCGTCTTGGGGTTCCGCCGCGAGCTGTCGTTCTTGCGGGCGCCCTTTCGTCGTGCCGATGGGGGCTGTGGCGTGCTCATCTTCTCGTCTGTGGGGTCGTTCGATTGGCTGTCTACTGTCAGTCTTGCGTCCTCTTGCGGGGCTGTTGGCACAGACTCGGCGGAAGACATGGCGGCTTTGCCCTTGGCCTTCTTAGAGCGAGCGGGCTTCTTCTGAGAGTCGACTTTGGTGCGCTTAGCACGGCTGCTGCGGGCAGGTGCTTCTTCCTCTTGCTCTGGTTCCGGCTCCGGGCTTGAGGTGGGCGGAGCAGTCTTCCTCTTACGGGTTGAGGCAGGCGCGCGGGTAGGCGGCGGTGGAGGTGGGGGATTGGGGTTGTGTGAGTTGTTGTCGTCGGCGGAGCCTGTGGATCGCCTCGCGGCGGAGCGGGTCACTCTGGACGACATGAGATTGTGTTCTGAATGTGCGCGTGATAAATCGACAATCGAGAGTGCGGTCAGTCTGTGGCCCCGTTGGCGGGTGTCGCAGCGCTGTACCAGAGAAACAGAGTAAGAGAGGGTTGAGAGCCGCAGCAGGTGGGGCTGGGTGTGATGTGATGGGGATGTTTGTACTGGGGCAAAGATGAAGAAGCGGGTAGGGCGTACCTATCAAGGTTGGAGCTTTTATGAGAGGTCATGAAGGCCGTGCATCATGAGGTTGCCAAACTCGAGAAGCTAGTGTGGTCAAAGTGAAAGGCTGCGGTGAAGGCAGACAAATGAGTGTGCTAGTCGTGTAGTGTGCTGATTACGTGTAGAAAAATGGGTGTTAGGTGAGTGAATGGTTTGGATGGGCGAGGATGGTGTTGTAGAGTCGGAGCGCGTGGAGAAGGACATGGATCGTGCTTTCTGCCCTTATCGATAACCAACGTGCCTGCTCTGCCGTTCACATGGGCGCCACCAGCTGGTACTGCTACCTTAGCTTTCTCTGATGTCACGCACTCATTGGCTTCGATGCTCTTATTTGCAGACCCTTATAGCCGATATCTGAATAACACAGTTGCTCTCGACGCGGTCCGGATGGCGCCATTTAGGTACCGTCTTAAGCCATGCCAAACGAACAACCAACGTCAACATTGCAGGCCGTCGTCGGTGTTAGATCCTCGCAACCACACTTCTGTCGTGTCTTTGAAAAGTACAATGAGGAACATGCGCCGCTATCCTAAAGCTATGTCCAGATCCTTTCGCATATAGCGAGACAAACCAGCTCAGTGACTATCTTAAGCAGCGAGTCGTGGAACTCGTCCCTGAGCGTCCTCGCAGATGCGGTCTTACACGAATGCACATCCAGCGGCCGCAGATGACAGATATATTTGAATGATTCAAGCAAGTGCAGATACGACTCGAGCTGCTCACTTCGCAGGAGCCATATCCATTGAATGCAGCAATACCAAGCGAACATCACACAATCATGCGCACTGAGCTGATTCCAGAATTATCACGTACTGCTCTACATCTGCCTATAAAGCAGTCTGCTCCAAGCCGTCATATGTCCGAGAATTCCATGCGCAGGCCCATGCGGTTCCTTCAAAACTCATGGCAAAGTGGCGGCACTTCAGAATCAGACCATTCCAAGATCGCTTACAAGAGAGTGGTAAAGATGTGTGACAATCCTCCACTGCGGCTGTCTCCGGCTTGGCTCCCACGCGATGAGCCAATTCGATATCGAGCGAGCCGCGGCCGTGTTTAGTCCATGCAACCCCCAACGGCGGCAGAAGGCCGAACTCGCACGTCTCGTGGGGAGGCCGATGGCGTGCCTAGAGCGAGCATGCGACACCCATCAGTCAGCAGCGCTCAGCGAGTTTACGGTCCGGTGGGTCATGAGAGTGTGGTAAATGAATCAAAAACTTCACTCAATTCGCGCGAAGCCTGATTCATCAGTGGATTCTGCGAGTTCTCGGGTAAGGCACCGCAGTGTCTCAGCTGCACGGCGACGCACGATTATGTGCAGCAGCTGAGCCGCCGGGCTTTACGGACTTTTGGTGGCGGATCGCGTCGAGACATGTTGTGGAAATGCGGGACCAGGTGCTTTTGGACGTAGCCGGCAGCCTGGACTAGACAAATCGTTCCCAGGTTACAAATTGCTACTAAACACTCGCCCGCCCTCTTCCTTTCGCCCTACTTTTCCTCCAAATTCACGCCCTATTTCCCCCCTCTTTCACATTTTAGCGGTTCACAATCATCGCCGCAAACAATTTCCTCGGCAAACTCCGACGAACGCCCCCCCCGCGCGTCATACTTTAGCGAGCAGGCGTACCCTAACATTGCTGCGGGCTTCTTTCCGACCGACCGTGAGATTATACCTTCATGGCTCCTCTCCGCCGCCAATTGACCATTCTCCGCAGCTCCGTCGAACCCTATAGAAATACCTTGCCAACCCCACAACGCCGCACGCGACCTGCCCGCCTGCCATACTCCATCTGCAACGGGCGGTTTACCCCTCTCCAGCCGCTTCCGCACCTCCTCCGCACCCCCAACATCACAAACATGAGCTCCACAAGCAACCGCGACATGCCCACCGACGCCGGTCTGAGCGGCACCGAAACCATGACGCTCGACAACTATACCTTCCCTTCACAGAGACTCAAGAAGAGCCTATCGAAACCCAATAAGCAGCCGCTGGTCTTGGTATCCTGCGGCTCATTCTCACCGCCTACGAACCTACACCTGCGCATGTTCGAGGAAGCAGCAGACTACTGCGAATTCGAGACTGAATACGAAGTCGTTGGTGGCTTCTTCAGCCCGGTCGGCGATGCATACAAGAAGGCTGGACTCGCATCTGCGCAACACCGGATCAACATGACGCGCATCGCTGTACAAGATAGCTCGACCTGGATTGGCGTCGATCCGTGGGAGCCGCTGCACAAAGAATACCTTCCAACAGTAAAGGTCCTGGACCACTTCGACCACGAGTTAAACGAGGTCATGGGCGGCATTCCGGATGTGAACGGCAAGAAGCAGCGCATCCACGTTGCGCTCCTTGCTGGCGCAGATCTAATCCAAACCATGAGCACACCGGGGCTTTGGGCGCAAGAGGATCTCAACCGGATTCTGGGCCACTACGGCGCATTCATCTTGGAGCGCAGCGGCACAGACATTGGTACGATGAGCACGCAAACTTCACCAAAATCCTAGCTAACATGACACAGACGATGCGCTTGTCAGCCTGCAGCAATTCCGCGACCACATCCGAGTCATTCCCCAACTCATTCAGAACGACGTATCATCAACCAAGATCCGCCTCTTCCGGAAGCGGGGCAAGAGCATCCGCTACTACATCCCGGACCAGGTCGTCGACTACATCTACGAGCATGGTCTCTACAGCGACGACGAGAAGAAGAGCGACAAGGGCAAAGAGCCAGCTCCCACTGACGCTGCTGGTTCATCACTAGCCGTTTCCACCTCGTGAATAATTCCAGGAATATGTGTTCGAGCGATTGGATTTACACCTACGTTCTCACACCTACCGCACCGCGCCGCCGATTCGACACCATCATCTCCGCGAATGTGGGTTATCAGACCCCGCGCGGCACGAACAGCACTAAAGCCTATGGGGCACTTACGAGGCCACGGAAGGCCTCACTGGACAGATACCAACACCCTCACTGGGAAAGGGGTGGATATTTTGCATTAATTTTTCGCTTTCGTCATTCTTAACAACGATACCACACAGATACCAAATGCCCTTGCATGCATCAAAAAAAGGCAAATTGTTTCTTCACTACAACTACTTCGAGGATTGGTGGAGTGTGAGATAAGGATGTGGATGCGGATGTGCTGTGATGTCATTGATATACAGGGTCCTGTCACTGGAACCTTGCTGGCGAGACTGCGACTGCAGATCACTGATTACAGCTGTTATCCGTGCTCTATGGAGATTGTGATGTCCAGCGTCATATTCGAAGGATCATAGACTTTCGAAGAAACATAGACTGATATCCTTTCCCGTTTTATGCAAAATATTGAAGCAGCCCACGAACTGCAGACAGACGGATTGTTCTCAGTGAAAGCTTAATTTAGGACAAGAGAATTCCTGTTCGAAGGCATTATTGACTTTTTGGGGAAAATAGATTGATGAGGCGTCTTGGAGGTAGGATGTGGTAACTCCGTGCATGGGGACGGTTTCGTTAGTCACTCGATTTGGGATAAGAATAAGAGGATGGTCTTATCTTGCAGATCCGTTGGACGGGCTGTTGCCTTGGGTAGGGTAAAACCTCCGTTAGGCGACTTACCTTCATAGGGAGATCTATTTGAAAGACGAAGCGAGACTTATACAGTATTTCCAGAAGAGAAAAAGTAGGAAATCGAGTTTCTGTGCCAGCTGGAAATTATGTTTCATCACTGTAGCTATTGCGATTAATGTGGTAGTGCAAAAGGCTTGTTACGAAGGTACTATACGAGAGTGCCCGCGTGTAGTTTGACCCTCACTCCGTTCTTAAACAGGCCTCGTTCTGAAAAGTGGTCACCATTTATTACTATACCGGCCAAGGGTCGTCTGCATCGAAATGTTGTTTTCCCAGGCTTCGCAAACTTCCTTCTAGTGCATCACGTCGCGGGTCCCTCTTGTTCTTGTTGATGTCCTCGGCCGATGGAGCTGGGCATTGTGTATGTTCCTGCGCCCATCGCTCGTAGTGGTGTTGTTTAAGCTCCTCGAGGCTTTCCTTCCATCGCTCGTAACGAGGATTTCCAAGCCCCTCGATGCTTTTGGCAGGGTGCTGTTCTGATTGCTGGCGTTTAGTGTAAAGGTCGTGAGCTGATGGTGGCACATAGCGTTCAAAACATTTAGGGCAGCGAAACGAAAACCTTCCAGTTGTGCTGTGGTCGTGACCATCAGAGTCTCCCCAATCGAATATCAGGTTTCGGTCTTCATGGTCGAATGATGTCACGGTTGAGGGCATCTCCTGCCTCACGTGCAGTGGCACCTCACCTCTGATGAGACGACGCTGCCTTTCCTGCACTAGCGCTGTTTACAGCTACCCATGTATATATACTGCTCGTAGCCTCACCCAATATAACCTCAGTTCAATCCTTCAATTCTTCTGCATATGCGCGTTTTCCACACCGCGACAAATGACATGTCTAGACTCTCGAGGCGATTTTCAGGTACTGATAAATCAACATCAAATGTAGGTAACGGTCGTTTAACTTCATCGAGTGGCTGTATCGAAGAGAGCGGCGAACGTAAGGGGGATTGTTGAACCGTAGGCAGTTTACCAGAGTTGTAACGTACTGCTGGTCCAGCAAAACCACGTTTCTGACGTCCCAAGGTAGGATAAGAAAGAGAATACGAATTTCCTGGCTGTGGGTCTGGGACCTGTGGTAGTCGTGCCACGGGGAAGTTATGAGAATGTATCTCCTTGCAAAGCGCCAGGTAATCTGGATCATGAATTCCTCGCCCGGAGGCGATCAATTCTAAGAACCTCTTAGGATATGACAAAGAATCTTTCTTCAAGGATGGTGTTGTTTTTGACTCGGTCTTAGAGGCTCCTTTGCTGGTGCTTGCTAAGCGTTCAAGTCCAAGCGAGTAATCTTCGCACGTCGCTACTCTGACTCCACTCCCAGGCATCGTCGCGTGGATTTCCTGGAGCACGGTCTCGGCTGGTATCATATGCAGGTACGTAATTTTGTCGTAAGCTGCATATATGACCCCACAAAGCTTTCCATCCCTGACAACCCAGGCGCCTGAGATTCCTGGAGCTATAGGCTGATTTAGCTAATGCCGCAGAGCCTAAGGACCAGGTACTTACCGCCAGCACGATCGACCTGGATCTTTCTCGTATGAAGCACAGTTTCTCGCAGGATCAGCGAGGCTTCGCCCTGAAGGAGATAACCCCTTCACTGATTGGCCCAGCTTGCCAATAATTATATCCACCTCTCCTTTTACCATATCGCATGTTAGCATGTGGTCATCGATTCGGCCCAAGAATTCGTCGTTCGTCATTGCAAAATTCTGGTGCACGCCTATACGTGCTTGCTCAAGATCGATGAGAACAAAGTCCGCATAGCTTGACGCTGTCGATTTGGATGTCAGTGTGTACTTGCCCACTGTCGTCCCGCGATCCAGATATTTCAGTACCTCAGGAAGTTTAAGTCCCATCCACATTTCGATTCCTAGATTACCCACAGAAGCATCCTGATGATCCTTGGGTGCCGCCTTCAGCGCTGACTTTTTGTGTAGCTGCATTGTCTCCGACCCACTAGTCGATGTGCTGTCTGACTCGCAGTCACTCGACTCATCAGTGACTTGATCTTTCTCTTCGTCTTCTACATCTCCGCTGGCTTCAGTTCTCGAACTACGCTCGGAACCGAGAATGTGGTTGACGATCCCATGACCTGTCGTTAGTCCGTACAGCTTGCCATCAATGCTCACAACACCGCCAAATGTAGAGTGTAGTAGAATGGATTCATGACCAAAACGGACATTAAATCGCACCTTTAAATCACATGCCGTTCCCATATCGTCGGGCTGTTGGATATCAAAGAGGGTCTGGCAATCGCCACTCGGTGCAGCTATCGCTGACGCAGCCTCGGATGCCGCAGGCCAAGGTCCCTGCAAAGAGGAGTGGATAGGATTGAGATGAAACCTGCGAATAAACTGCTGAAGATAAGGACTTTTTCTGGCCGTCTCATCAACCTAATCGTCAAGTCGGCCAGGAAGACTTTGAATTCTCAGCCTGCGCTCCATACCCACAAACGGGATATCCTGAGATCTGCTCACCTTTTTCTTACATTTCTTGCTCCCACAATATATCCACACCGTCGGTATCAGTTTCACCGGGTCTTTCATACTCCCAGTCTCTACCAGTAGCGTGCTATCCGATTTCGAACATTCCCCCCCAGCCATACATAAGACGGGTTCGATCATGACTTCTTTGTCAGTTATGTATTGCGGAAGCTTTCTTGTCACTTGACACAAGTCGTTCTCCAGATCTGTTTTGATTTCCGTGTCCCACTTCGCCTGTACATCAATAGGCGGTGGTAATTCCAGAAGCAACCCAATGTAAAGCTTATCTGCCTTTCGGATCTTGCTACTGCGTTTATGGTGATACTGAACATATGGACAAGCAGATACTATCGGAGCTTTGGCAAAAGCTTTGCTGTCCCGGAAAGTTCTCATGGGCAAACTTTGGGATTGTTGTGGCGCTGCCGAGGGGCAACGTCCAGTGTTCGCATCAATAAGCGGCATGGGCTGCACAAGGCTACCTTTTTTGCCAGGATCAATATTACGCCAACTTCAGCATGATGAGAGCGACGACGTAGATTATCGAACTCACATCATTGTATTTGTGGTCTGCATTATTTCGGTTCTTTCTTGCCGGCTGTTCATGAAGTTGGTGGCAGAACCATACTGGTATGCGAAACGAGAAGGCCAAATGCACCTGCTGTCGCTTAGGCACCACCGCGACCGGAAGGAGGCGCTTTCTGGACTCGGGGCACAGCCTCACTCACATAGCCTCATCAGTCAGTCACCGGACTTCTGTCACTCTACAAGAGCGTCTATGGGTCGTTCAAAAGCTGACGACGGTCTTTCAGCGCGGGCATTGTGGCCGCAATGCCTTTCACATTAAGCTTACTCACAAAGCTACCGAGTAGCAATGTTATTATTTTAGGAGCTGACAAGCAATTAGAACTGATCGGCATATTTTGGCCCCCTTTCCAATTCACAAAGAAGACTATATCTCAGAAGTTTACCAAGTCTTCTTCGACTTCATCGGCGGGTCTCTACAAGAGACACAGCCTCATGCGAATGCATTCACAGCGCAATATTTGCCTAGCTTACTCGCCATTATCGAAACGTTCCACACAGAACGTAATTTAACAAAGGAAGAGCTTGTCGCAAAGATTAAACTGAGCCATTTCAATGCTGGAGATGCAGAAATCAAACGATCGATCGAACTGGGCCTTCGCATGTGGCTCGGCATACACATAAGCTTGAAAGGGATTTCCATAGGACCTGTCAATTCGAGAAACACTCGCATCGAATGGCCCGACAACAAAACTCTCGAAGCTTTAGTCACAGATGAGTTCAAGCCGTTTCCTCTCAAGATTGCCGCTGTCGATTTGCCACTCCAGGGATCCTTCAATGCAGTCAGCCTGAAACGCATATGTCGTCTGCAGATCCGATGGACGGATAATCTGGTCGATCATCTGAAGCTGGCAGGAACACGGGGCCAGCGAAGCCTGTCCATCTACCGCCACAAGATTTATCTCATCAATCATCGTAAGGCGCCTGCTCCGACTGTCATTCCATTGGAGATCTTGAACGAAGCAATAGACTCCCTCGATTTGTTGTTCCCATTTGGGCACTCAGAGACAGATGATTTTCTCGCATCCGAGCAGGTGCAGCTCCATGCGCCCCATCCATTTGGACTGCCTCGCGCCACTGAGCTCGATGACTTCAAATATTGGCGTTCGAACATTGCGCAATTACTCCTCTTACTGAATGGACCTCCAGAAACGGGTGCCCAGACATTGCTTGATACCCGCAATTTGCCACAAATCGCAACAATATGGATCGCAATCTTTGGGGTGTTCTTTCTGACCATCCTTTTTGGCTGTCTTAGCATTGTCTATGCAGTGAAACAGTATCAAGTGGCTGTCAAAGCATATCAACTTTCTATTGATGTTGCATGTGTGCAGTCAGCTGACTCCTTACCTCAATATTGTGGGTAGACACGTGGGAAACAAGTGGCGGAGTTGGTAGTATTTCTTGGAAGCCACGCAGAGGATGACGAACAATGCAATGCTCACGTCAAATCTCGATTAGACAAGGATTTCCAAGGTGCCGGCACAGCCGATGCGTCGCAAGTGCCATGATTCCAAGATGCTGTTCCAA
This sequence comes from Parastagonospora avenae f. sp. tritici 18332-5, assembly GCA_022559985.1. Lineage (NCBI taxonomy): Eukaryota > Fungi > Ascomycota > Dothideomycetes > Pleosporales > Phaeosphaeriaceae > Parastagonospora > Parastagonospora avenae. The sequence continues at coordinate 78,565 of JAFJTR010000072.1, forward strand.
GGTCACCACTAGCGCCGAGACGCTCGGCCACGTCAGGCAGGGAATCAACACCGTCTCCATAGCAACACCAGCACACCCGCAGCCTCATCCGTTGATCGTACATGCTCGCTACCAAACCCGTATATTCTATCGCGCATCTTTATGAGTCCATGTACAGTCGCTTCCTGGTGTTGAGCGAGACTTGAGTGCATATTTACCCCGCATTCTTACCTCGCATCGTTATCTTTTCCACACCGCCATCTACCACGTTCCCACATTCCTCGGTAGCCACGTTTTCCACGACCTAAATGCCCAGCGACGCAGAGCGCGACCCTTCCCGGCGGCGCCCCCACGGTGAAGAACGAAGACGCAGACGAGAATCGCAGGGCGATCAAGACCCGGAGCGCAGACGGCGCAGAGAATCCCGCGGCGAAAACACTCCTTATGAGCAGGATAGGCGGCAGAGAAAGGGACACCGCGCGACTGACTCGTCAGGTGATTTGTTACCTAGGCCGCGAAGACAGAGCGACTCGGCGAAACAGAGCCCGAGCCCGCGCAAGTCGCGGCGCAATTCTACGACAGATGGCAGTGGGAGTCGGAGTCGTGGGTCGGCGCAGTTGAGTCTCGATGCGCTGGCAAAACTAGACAAGGTCAATGCGAAGAAAGCGGGTGGGTGGGGGCAATATGACTATGACGATGAGTATCTGCGCGAGGTGCGCAAGAAGGAGAAGGATCTGGAAAAGGAGCGCGTGAAGCGGGAGCGCGCTGAAAAGAAGAAGGAAAACATGGAAGTGGAGGCGAGACGTGCTACCGAGGTTGATGCGGCGATGCAAGAAGAAAAAGCGAAGAGGAGACGAGAGGAAAAGCGGAAGCAGAGAGAAAGCCAGCAACCGCTCGTCCCACCACCTGTTGATGAGCGGGAGAAGAGGAGGATTGCACATACCGATGATGAGAGGGAAGAGAGGAGGCGCAGACAAGAAGCAAAATACACTGCATCTGAGATTGATCAGAAGAGAGAGCGCAGACGACAGGAGAAGCAACACAGGACAGAGCAGAAGAAGCGGCGTGTCATCAGCGGACCACTAGCTGAAGAGGGCGGAGTAGATGACGACGAATACCAGTACATGATGGAGAAGCGAGGCGGAGGCGGCAGATCGCCGACAGTCTATTCGGAAGAACAACTCGCGAAGAGGAAGAAGTGGAAAAAGATAGTCATCGCCGTGATTGCTGTGCTGTTACTTCTCGCCATCATCATCCCCGTAGCAGTCATGTTATCGAAGAAGAGCAGTGGAAACAACAGCTCTTCGGGCAGCGCTACCGCGGACACGCAACCCAACACCAGCAATCTAGAGGGCAAAGATCGCAACAGCGTACCGCAAGAAGACCGAGGAACATACTACGACCCATGGTCATGGTACGATACCATGGACTTCAACGTCACGTACACAAAAGAGACAGTCGGCGGACTGCCTATCATTGGCCTTTACGACTCGTGGGACGACAACGTCCAAGCAAACTCTAAAGTCCCGAACCTCCAAGACAAATTCGAGTACGGCAAGATGCCAATCCGTGGTGTCAATGTGGGTGGCTGGCTTAATATCGAGCCTTTCATCACGCCGTCCTTCTTCGAGAACTACGGTTCGAAAGAGGGCATTGTAGACGAGTGGACGCTCATGACCAAACTCGGTTCACGGGCGAAGGATACCATGGAGAAACACTACGCCACGTTCATTACTAAGAAGACTTTCTCCGATATCCGTGCCGCTGGCATGGACCATGTCCGCTTCCCTTTTGGCTACTGGATAGTTCAGATCTTTGGCGACGAGCCCTATGTCGCTCAGGTTTCATGGCGCTACCTGCTTCGCGGCATCGAATACTGTCGGCAAAACGGACTGCGCGTCAACCTCGATCTGCACGGCGCTCCCGGGAGTCAAAACGGATGGAACCATTCTGGTCGCCAGGGCAAAATAGGGTGGCTCAATGGCCCGGAAGGTGATCTGAACGCCCAACGCACCCTCGATATCCACCACAAACTCTCCGTCTTCTTCGCCCAACCGCGCTACAAGAACCTCGTGACAATGTACGGCCTCGTCAACGAGCCGCGCAACGTCGAACTCGATACAGATAAAGTCGTCGCCTGGACGCAAAAAGCCGTAACCCAGATCCGCTCCGACGGCATCACCGCCATCATCGTCTTCGGCGACGGCTTCATGGGCCTAGACAACTGGCAAGGCAAGCTGCAAGACAACAAAGACCTCCTACTCGACGTGCACCAGTACGTCATCTTCAACATCGACCAGCTCAGCCTCAAGCATACGGATAAACTCAACTTCGCCTGTAAAGCCTGGACCCAGCAATCCAAACGCTCCATGGACAAGGCCACCGGCTTCGGCCCAACGATGTGTGGAGAGTGGAGTCAGGCAGACACAGACTGCACACAATACATCAACAACGTCGCCACCGGCACGCGCTGGGAAGGCACCTTCAACACCGGCAACGCCTCCACCTCTGTCCTCGCCCCGCAATGTCCGCTCAAAACCGCCGCATGTAGCTGCACCAAGGCCAACGAGGACCCTGCGAATTACTCCGACGGCTACAAGAAGTGGCTGTACCAGTTCGCCATTGCACAGATGGATAGCTTTGAGGCCGGCTGGGGTTGGTTTTATTGGACGTGGGAGACGGAGAAGGCCACGCAGTGGAGTTATAGGCGCGGGCTGGAGGCGGGCATACTCCCGAAGAAGGCGTATGAGAGGGATTGGAAGTGTCCTGATGGGAATAGTTATGAGAGTTTTAGCGGGCTGGAGGAGTATTACTAGGGGAGGTGATGTATGGGTTGTGTTGCTAAGAGCGTTGTTTTGCATTGACATCTGGCGTCTTTTTGGATTTTGCGTTGCAATTGTTGTTTGGGCTTGAGCGATGTATGTTGGGAATGAGAATGATTATGTCTGCGAGTATATAGTGATGGTGTCGTTGGGCGCTTGTTGTACATATCACACGTATATAGAACATCTATTTGAATCTTCTGGTGACTCCAACGGGGGTTACTTGTACTGGAATGAGTAAGAAGGTGCGTTGCAAGTGTTCATGCTATATTCTAGGGCGTGCATATCTGGCTGTTAACGGCGAGATCTAACATGTGCATTGACGTAGTACGATTTGAATCTGAATCTGGTAGCGGCCTGGATTCAGCGAGCAGGTCGATGAAATCAAAACCAGGCTTAGAAGTAAAGGTATGTCCTGCATGACACGTCATGTCAACAGTACTACAGCCTACGACTACAGCTCTTACTCCGAGCGTTGATACAGCAAAAAGTAGCAACTTTACCATTATTTTTAAAGCCACTGAAATTTTGCTCGGTGAAAGTGCGTTACAAGCCGCAAAACTCAGCTCCCCATCAATGCTCTCACTGCGCACCGACAACCACCATAATTACCCAAACTAATGCACATGCGCGTGTATGAAACAGTCAAATCACAATCCCTCCATCCAATCCCCCAAGTTGGAATACTCTGCGGTCGGACATCACTCAACACCAACCTAACGTTGCGAGTTCGAGTCCGTGATAAAACTCGGTTGACTCCGGTTTTCAGCAGTCAAAAGTCGCATCTACGGTATTGAACCCTGAAAAGGAGAATTCTGCCTAAGGCAGGGCGGGCTGTTCTTTTTGCCATTTTTATAGAATGGTGTTTATGATGGTGGAGAGTCTGGAGCTAGTGCGCTTGTCTGGGTTTGTTATTGTTAGTAGCACTTCGTCTGCAGCGCGATAGTTGCAGTAAGTGGGTGTACAATATTGTACGGTGAGGTTGATCAAGTTACGAGTGTATATTGTTGCAGATTGATGATGTTCTATCTGTCGTACGAACGCGTTCATATACAATTCTGCTGCGCACAGGCCTGCAGGCCTGTGCATCAGCAGCTCACGTGATAATGAGGATTGCTATGTCCGGACAGTTATGGCAATTAATGGAATATCACGGTATAATTCCCTCGTCCAACGACCCTGCGGCACTTCGACTTCTTCTTCGCTTTCTTACGATTATTAACTTGCTCTTGTACTACTTCTCCAGCCTGACTATTCTTCCTACCGTCGCGCCAGCCTTCCCAGTACGCTAGGCTTATCTTGACGATGTGGAAGAGAACGAGGGCTTGGTGCTCGGCTTTGAGCTTAATGTGTGGTATTTGGACAAATGAGAAGCTGGGAAGAGCGTTTGTTGCGCTGCGGAATAGGGATGCGGGTAGGGCGAGGTAATCTGAAGTGGTGTTCATGGTTCTGCTGGGGCAGTAGGTTGGGAAAAGAGGGTAAGAGAGGCAGATGGAGTAGGACGATGGGTGCAGGGTGTGAGATAGGTATCTAATTGATATCTACTGCTGATGTGTTGCTGTACGTGTAGGGTAGGATAAGAGACTTGGAATGGTCGAACTTTCGTGAAGTGAGTGAAGCGAAGCCGGACACCGTCTGCCTGGGCAGTCTTTCACGAGCTATCTCTACGCGACGACATCTTAAATCCCTTCTATTGGCCCGACACTTCACCGGTTTACAGGTTCAAGGTGAAGTGTTGCCCAGGTGACTATACAAAATTGTCGAGTGTGTGTACGCCGAGATGAGGCGCAAACACACAGACAGCCGGAAGCCCTCGTATGACAGAAATCCGCCTCGTGTCAGGGGTCATCGTGGTGGTTATTGTGGCAAAAATGGTGTCAGAAGTCGTGTCGGTAAGGGTGCGAGACAGAGACGTCTTTTCGAACAAGGTCTACACAACACCAGAAAGCGTGGCGTTCCATCTAGTATGCGGTCGATACAATTTACGGATGAACAGACTCCGGAGAATTTGGACGTCTTCGCAGAAGGTCAGAAGGTTGGGAGTATAGTCATAGAGGAAGTTAAGCTTACGCTATCAATGAATGCCATCTAGCTCCAACATGCTACCTCAATCTACCGCGTCGCTGTCTGCACCGGCATCTCCACTGGTCTACCATCATACGCGCTCACCGCGGGAGCCGCATACCCATCCAACTGCTGCGGCCTTATATTCTCATCTCCTCCCCTAACCCCACCGTGCAGCTCAACAGGCCCTCTAGCCTCCAACTCCACCTCACTAGGATCGTTCTCAACCGCACGATACTCGTGTACACGTTGCGGCTGTGCAACCGGCGATTTGTACGCCAGTGATCCTGCTACTTGTTGTTCGGCAATGAATTTTCGCTCGCGCTGGCGGCGTGCGCGCTTGTTCTTGAAGATGCAGAAGAGCGCGACAGTGCAGAAGAGCACGGCGCATACGACAAGAACGATGATTAGGATGCCAGCCCAGCCTGTGACAGTGACTTGGGCGCGGCGGGAGAGGTGGAGGGGTGGCATGTTGAGTTTGATGCGGAAGGGTCGTCCTATGATTGTTCGGTGAGGCTTTGAACGAATGAGAGATGTGATGTCGCGTGTAGGTGAGCTATTAGAATTTGTATCGATGACGAACGCGTATTTAGAAGACTGTACGAGGCTTGTGGTGTTCAATCAGGATTCGATGAGACTGCAAGAGTGCGTAGAAATAATTGACGGGTGGAGTGAGCAGAAGAACATTGAAATGAAAAGAAACAGGACACTCGACAACTTGCATGAGGCACAGCTTCGCGCTCAACTGTCTCTATACTTAGACATGGCCCGATTAGTGGAGACATTCATCGGGCGTAAAGCGCAGTGCGCAGTGGACAAGCATATCAATCTCTCGGTTGGACAAGAAGTTGCTGGCCTAAAGCAACCTTGGAAAGGAACGGATCGGCTGTTAGCGAGGCTGACCGTGCCGCCCACCTCGGATGTCATTTTCCCATCAAGGGTATGCAAAGCGCGCAACTTTTTCTCTTGAGAAGACATCAAAGTATAATGGAATGGCCTTCACGATGATTATGCTGGTGTTGGTTGGGAAGATGCCGGTTGCAGTCAAGGCGGATCGATATTTGTTAGCGCCCGCTCGATCTGTGCATGACGCGCTGGTTCGGGATGACGTCTAGCATCTAGTCTATTCTTTGTGAATTTGTACATGAAGAATATATATCGCATACTCCTCGCAATACTCCGCTACGTACATGCTTCATGATGGAACTACACTAATCAGTCCTGAAGTGCGTCGGTCCCCAACGCGCCAAGCTTGGCAATCTCTCGCCCCTCCACCGCTATCACGCGCCTCTTTGTACCACAACATCGCACGTACGCGTACGACTCTGCAATAGGCAACGTACATTGCGCGCAAACTTTCGACCGCAATATTCCTCGTCATTCCTTTTGCGCAAGCAATTGTATCGACGACACGTACCCATCCTCTACGTTGTATCCTACATCGAGTATGCAAGTGTTGTATATGCGCATTCGCAGAAGACAGCCCTATAAGATCAAAAATGGATGAAGACCTCTGCATTCTAGAGGTACGTAAGGGGCGCAAAACGGTTACACGACTGCGCTGACAGCAAGACCTATAGGAGGAATACTGCCCTCCCGTGGACCCCGCCCTCGTTTCTGCTATCCTATCCGATTACGCAGGCCAGCCGGACGCTATTGGCCAGGCTAGACAGATACTCGATACTTTCAAAGAAACAGCCACGGCTGAACAGCTCACCGACTTCGACGCATCGGGCAACAGTAGTGGACTCCATGAGAGCCCTGGCAAACGCAGCAACGATGCCGACTCGAACGCCGATACATGGGCAACGCAAACGACCCTTACCGACCACTCACATATCTCGAGCGAGCTCGCTGCAATGAGTCTTGACGGGAAATCGGGCTCGAGCTCAGAAGGTCATTCGGATGGCGGATACTGGAAGGATCCTGAGCAATATACGACACCGAAGAAGGAGAATGTGCTTGCGGAAACGTTCCCAAGTCTGCGTCCGGATCTCATTGCGTACACTTTGAAAAAAAGCGGAGACGATCTAGACAAGGCCACAGACGAGCTGCTCAACCACGTCTTTTTCGAGGACTCCAGGGCAAGTCCGACGGAGGAGGGTTCGGTCGCTAAGGGCATCGATGCTTTCTCCGAGGACTACCATGTACCACAGCGCAGCAAAAAGGGCAAGAATAAGAAGAGACAGAAGCTGGAGTTGAACAGTTTGAACTCAGCAAACACGTCCGATTCTGAGCCAATATCCCCTATCACCAATCACTGGGCGAACACGAATCGCGACGTTGGATACATCATTTCGAGGACCAAATTAGGTCAGAAGACTGTCGCGTCCATATACCACGCCAACGGCGCGTCACTGTCGGCGACCGTACTTGCCCTCGTGCGGAAGGAGATACAAGCTCACAAAAAAGATGGGGAGCCCGATGCAGCTCTGGTGCAAGACGCCATTGGGCTCAATGAAGCTTTCCCCAATATCGATCTGCAGTACGCCCTAGCACTTGTGCGACTCACTGATCCTTCAGTCACAAAAGCCCACGATCTTGCGAAAGCTCTCTTGGAAGTACCCGCCAGTGAGACCGGAGGGAAAGGAGGCATCAAGCTCGATTTTTGTTATGCACCGGTCAATCTGGCCGAGGAAGAGCCTGCATCACCACGATTGCCGGTTCTTGCGCCCTCTGCACGTTTCCATGACTCTGCATCGCTGGCTCGCGCACGCGGCGACGCCTTCCAGCAGGCCTCGGCCGCGTATCGCAAGGGCAAGTCGACTCCTCTCATGCGCCAAGCAGCGGGCTACTACGCGCAAGAAGGTCGCAACTACAACGCCAATCTGAAGGCTATGAGCCAGGTCGAGGCTGACTCATTTGTCACTGCGCAGTCTGGAACCACATATCTCGACTTGCATGGCGTAACCGTTGCAGATGCGACGCGTATCGCGAAGCAGCGCACACAAATGTGGTGGGACGGACTCGGTGAGCGTAGAATCCGCGAATGGGGCAATGCTCGTGGTGGCGTCGGCGAAGGCTATAGAATAGTCACGGGTCTCGGACGCCATAGTGAAGGCGGACGAGGCAAGTTGACGCCTGCGGTACTGAAGACGCTCATCAGCGATGGGTGGAAGGTCGAAGTTGGCACTGGAGAACTGCTCGTGACTGGGCATACAAGGCGGCGGTGATAGACGCTTCGCCATTCTTTCCCTGTACATATTGTAGACATTTAGAAGTGCAATTTGTGCATAGCGACGATGAAGCGATGAAGCATAGCATATCAGAGCGCTTCATGTAAATCCATATTAAGCACATAACATGAAAATACCATTGAGCGGCGTCATATTATCCAGCTTTCTTGATCATGCTATCATTAAGCAACGGATTAGCCTTCCCACTAGCGGCGAGCTAAGTTTTAACCTTCCCTTAACCTCATTCTTCCACCATCCACCACTAAGAGTCTCAAACCAGAGCACGCAATGCAGCTGCGACATGTCAAATAATGCCTCTTACACGCTCTGTCGCGATGTAAAAGCAGAGCCTTGGTTTCAAAACGATGCCGCGCAAGTTTTGTTCGCACGGCATGGGCGCCGCGCTCCCGTTTCACGGGATGCGAAACCGAAACGGTGAGAGGGTCGACTGGGGCAGCAGCACGCCTTTCGCAATTGCCATCCTCGAAAAAGAAATATTGGGGAATCCGGATGATCACTTCTATTGATGGCTCAACAAATCTTGAGATGCTGCAACTGCGCGGAGGGACGAAGGCTGAGTGGAAGTTTTGTAAAAGTGAAGTTGTTGGAGCGAACATGAAACACTTCACGAAAGGCGATCAACACCACTAACGCGCACATCAAACCAGTCTCTCGAGCGGAGAACTACGCACAGAGAAACCCCGGACCCGCGTAGAAATACCAACTAGGACAAAGCCTGGACTTTTGCGGGCGGAGAATTACATAACAGCAGTGTAGCTCCACCGTACACTCCCCAGACCCATCCACAAATAAGAAACGTGTGGAGTCCCAAAACACCAAGCATCGTTTCTGTCTCACAACACTCTTAGTTACAGAGCCCTGACGTGCCGGCGGCTCGTGTAGCAACACCATTGTGCCTGAGTAGCACACCCCGCGATGAACGGTCGATCGGTCCAGAACGCGTCAGCCGTCTGCTACCAGGATCGGTCCGTTTGGTTTCTTGTGGAGGTATATAGGGTGAAAGGGCATGCGATTCTTGGATTCGATATCCCATCCGATCGAGTCACTTTGAAGCAACTTGTCTCCTAAGTCTCTTTTCTTCCCTTTTTTATTCTTCCGTTGCTGCTAGTCGGCTTCTATATTATTACCTTCCTTCTTACTTGTAAATCACTGCCGGCAGTCTATTCTTAAACCCCTTCTTCACATATACACATTTTTCAACATGAAGTTCGACACATCCATCATTCTCGCCACATTGGCTGCTGCAGCCGTCGCGGCTCCCGCTCCATATGACGGTGTTGCCAGGCGCTATGTCGACACAACTGGCAACAAGCTGCCAGCAGAGTACGCCGCCTCTGTGCGCCGTATGGTCTCTGAGAAGGCCAACAACAAGCGTCAGTTGGACCAGCTCTTAGGCGGCCTTCTCGGCGGCAAGGGAAACGCTGGTGATGCTGGTGCTGGTGCTGGTGGTGCTGGCGGTCTCGCAGCTCTCCTCGGTGGCGCTGGAGGCAACAACGCCAACGCCGCGGGTGCTGGTGCTGGAAACGCGGCTGGAGCCGGAAACGCAGCAGCGAATGGCAAAGCCAAGGGCAATGGTGCAAATGCTGGCGCAGCTGCCGGCGCTGGTAACGCAGCTGCCGGCAAGGCCAAGGGTCAGGCCAAGGGAGCTGCCGGTGCCGGTGCTGGAGCTGTAAGTTTACTTCGCTTCATGAACTATATCAGTCGACTAATATGAACAGGGCGCGGTCGCTGGTGGTGCAGCAAACAACGGCACTGCTGCAGCTGGAAACGCCGCGGCAGGAAACGGAGCCGCGAACCTGGCTGGTGGCAAGGCCAATGGCAAGGCTAACGGTGCTGGAGCTGGAGCTAAAGCTGGCGCAGGTAAGCATGATTCAAATCCTGATTATGAAGCTTGACTGAGCTGACACTTTGAAGGAAACGGTGCTGCTGCAAACGCGGGCAAAGCCAAGGGCAACGGTGCGGGAGCTGCGGCTGGCGCTGGTAAGCAAGGTTCAAATCCTGGTTTCCAAGTTTGAAGAGGCTAACGATTCGAAGGAAACGGTGCCGCAAACGCTGGCAAGGCCAAGGGTAACGGTGCTGGAGCCGGAGCCGGTGCTGGTAAGCTCATTCCCTAACTCTTCTGAAGATCATCGAGTTGACATTATCAAGGCAACGGTGCTGCGAATGCTGGCAAGGCTAAGGGCAACGGTGCAGGTGCTGGAGCTGGTGCGAATGCCGGCAACAACGCAGCCAACAACGCGAATGCTGGAAACGCTGCCAACGCCAATGCTGGAAATGCTGGCAACAACGCCGCTAACAACGCCAACGGTGCGAATGCTGGCAACAACGCCGCTAACAACGCCAACGGTGCGAATGCCGGTAACAACGCTGCCAACAACGCGAATGCTGGAAATGCTGCCAACGGTGCGAATACCGGTAACAATGCTGCCGCCAACGCAGGAAACGCTGCCAACAACGCGAACGCAGCCAACGGAGCCAATGCAGCCAACGGCGCAAACGCAGCAAACGGAGCCAACGGAGCAAATGCAGCCAACGGAGCCAATGCAGCAAACGGAGCCAATGCAGCCAACGGCGCAAACGCAGCAAACGGAGCCAACGTTGCCAACGGAGCAAATGCTGCCAACGGAGCCAATTCTGCCAACGGCGCAGCCCAGAAGCAAGGCACCGCAGCTGGCAACGCCGATTCTGCCGCTGCCGATGCTCAGGAGGAGGACTAGATGGTTGGCGAAGAACATCAAGAGAGACTTCAGGCTTCGATGGGTGGCAAGCTCTTTCATGGATGATAATGATCGAATATTGGAAATTGGATATAGGAAATGTATATATAGATTAGAAGAGGGACACTATGAATTCACGCTCGTTACGATAAAGATTGGCTTGTTTGTGTGTGTGAGAGAGAGAGAGAGAGAGAGAGAGAAGAGGTTGTTGACGGGACAGTCACAACTGCAGAGAGGATTGAGGCGTAGCTAATGAACGGTGTCCTTCTCTTTAAATTGGCGTCTACATTCCCCTAGTATTGTAGTGCTGACCATTCCATCGGCTAGCTAGTGTCTGGTCTCTCCTCTGACGTTTCTTCGTATAGGCAGAAGTGATTCTGACCAAGTAGCTTCATCATTTTCAAATACCTTCCAGCCCAATACATCGTTTATTCACGTATCGACTACATCCTGTTTGCGATGACTGCGTGAGCATAGTTACGAGAGTTTAATTCATGGTACTCAGTATTCTCCAACTTTTCTAGGAGTCATTTACCAAGGGGGTATTTCTTCCACGACGCTTCTTGCTGTGTCAAGTATTATTCCTATAAGATCTCCTGGTCAGTACACCACAAGACTATCGACAGCTTATTGATACTAGAGAAAGCTAGATTCTGGCGTCTGAGACGTTGCCCCCAAGTTTGCCGCCCCTTTTCCTATTTGCTGAATTGCCCACCTATGGGGTAGATACTCCATGGTTTGTCAAACACATGTGATGTAAATATAAGTAGCTTGAACTTGATCTTAACGTTTAATCCTGTCATGATGCGGCGTGGTGCGTGGGCCGAGATCAGAATTTCTACGTTATGTTGATGGTTCTGGGTTCGCAAGTTTACCAAAGAAACGTGGCGAAGTCACAAATCTATGGCCATGCTGCCGCACATTCTATTTCATGGCAGTGGAGGTACGCTAATTCCCCCAAATCTACAAATTGAATATGAAATTCTGTAAAAGGTCTTGGGGGAAAAGAAGGCTGGTATTTCGTTTCCCCCAAGACCGAGACTCCATCCAAGCATCGACTGTAATACTAAACGACAACAGCTCAGCCATACATCATCACGCCATGATATCATGGCATGACATCAGTCAGTACTCTTGAAGGGAGTGATTGATTTCGCCCGGTCTTCTCTGGAATATTCACTGTGGCAGCACAGACAGCGCAAGGCTACAACGACTAGTGTTCACCCGACGGCTGCCCCCACTCCTGCTCCCTCCTGTATGAGATCCCTCCTCGCCTTGCTATAACACGACAACGATCCTCTAAACGATGAAAACTTGCCAACGATCACAGCATCAAACAAGTCTCAACCTCGATCTCGACAACTCGGCCATCCATACGATCCTTGGCTTTGATCCATCATCGACTGTAAGCTTGCCTGGAATCCCACTCGAACCACAGCGCATTGACCAAAAGGAGATACTCAACCCCTCAAGGTGTCTGAGTCGAGCATTCCCTCCCCTTCCCCGCGAGCGGTGCCTCGACTGCTCCTTGTCCCCCCCCCCCCAACTCCACTTGAGGAGCTCCAGAAAGCCCTCGCGCGTAGACTCGACAAAGATGTCTTCGCCCATTCTCTCGGCATTGGGAAGACGGAATATGTTCCTAAGCTGGCCGAAAACATGATCGTCGTCTGCTTTGACACCGAGAGCTGGGTCCGTGACCACGACAAGTTGACCGAGATTGGTATTGCGACCTTCGACTCGCTCGACATGCGCACCTTCAAAAGCCCTGGAATGTATAGCGAGAACTTGCTGAAGCAAGTTTACTTCTACCATGCCCGCATTGAAGAGAACGCACACTTGATCAACATCAAGTACTGCCCAGGCGATCCCGACTCGAACCGCTCCGGACAGACCCGCTTCGTCAACTCTTCCGATGCCATGAAGATGCTCGAAAGTATCTTCAGGTGGCTAGTCGACGCAGAAGAGCCTGAACTTGGCTTCTGTCCAGTCATTGTCATGGGTCATGCCCTCAGCGGTGACCTCGCCATGCTCTCCCGCACCCTCGGCGTGCACGCGGCCGTCTTCGACACTGCAGTTTCGATCATCGACACACAGCAGCTGTGCCGTTCTCCAGAAACTGGTGTCGAAGGCCAACTTTTCCTACCGCGATCCGCATACTGCCTGCAACGACGCCGCCATGACTTTGATCTGTGCGGTACACATGGTGCTGCCATCAGAGCTGAAGACTGAGAACTTCGGCAGCTCGACAGATGGAGGTCCTCGCACCCTCCAAGATGTCGTCGATGATATCGAGGAGGCCAGACAGTACCAGGACTGGTCTTGGGGTACTGATAAGTACTGCATCCGCTGCGCTCGACGAGGCCATGTACATCGCAGCACTAGTAGCACTCGATGCCGTACGAAGGTTCAATGCAACCACTGCAGTGCCTCCAAGGCTTCGAACCGCCAGAAGGCTGCCCGTGGTCATGCAACGAAGAACTGTATTTTCTTCGCCATGCGTGGCCCCGAGGTAGAAGGAGAGGAGGATCCTGTCGATCGGATATCGAACCGAATGAGTACGATGAGCTTTGACTACTAGGTCAAGCTCGGTAGAGGCATTGGGATAATGCGGTGTAGTCGCATCGTATAGCTCCAGTCGTTTCCATATTTTTCTTCAAATGTACTTTGCTGTTTTGCCTATAAAGGCAGCTTTACATAAACATAGGATACCTTACTCATCGATGGATGATGCGGTGAAATTTCGCAGCTAGTCTTGTCAATAAGATATCATGCATCCACACTCACTTGCAGCATATGAACTAAGTGACCTTATTTCAGTGCATTCTTACTTGAGACTTATGCTTAATATTCGTGTCAAGACTAAAGTTCTGCTTTCAGTCTCGATGTTTGCGGATGCCATGCCAGGGCTTTGAACTTTCCTCAACCACAACGAACATAATGCATTTGAACTTGCCCATTGAGGTAGAAGCCACGAATTGACAGCTTTTGACGATATTCTAGGCAAGCATCAATATGCAAGCAAGAGTTGAAACCGTATGTCCATGTCCGGGTGCGGGCTGGGCTCACGCGCGATTGCTGTAGAACCCCTGATTAGCCCAGCTTTACCCATGATCTAAGTGCATAACCCGTGATGTCATGTCCTAGTTCTCATGAGCATGGGATATCACTTATAAAACCGTCTGCTATCGTCGGTTCCCTTGCCCTCGGTCAGTGAACGCCTCTATAGCGCGGGCCGTGGCGGGTGGCAGAGGCCCTTCACCATGCGTGCGGCTATGAGCGTTTGTTGTCTCGAAAAAATCTGCGCACACAGTTTCTTTCACTTTGGTCATCGCGCATCGCACGCTCGCCCGTTATTTGTCCCATACCCGTAACTATAAGGGCTCATTTCGCCAACGCTACCCCTCCATCTCTCGTCCACAAGTTGCGCAGGAGCTCAACTACGACCAAGTCCTCGACCAAAGACATCTCAGGCTTCAAGAACACAGTGGAGCACCCGCAATCACGAGAATCGACTGCCATCATGGCCAATCCAGATATACCCACACCACTCGATGTGATCAAAGACCGCTTCTCGAAGCACAGCGACTTCAAGGTTCTCAGCCATATTCTCGGCATCACAAGCATCGACATGGGTTACAGCGAGGACCCAGAGATCTCTCGCATCTACATTACCTCAGAGCAGCTGGCCCGGCACACAGTCCTGATCTGCCTCGATACGGAGCACTGGACCCTGAACAGTGACGAGATGACGGAAATCGGCATCGTTGTCCTGCACTCCCAAGATGTCGCCCCGATCTCGCGCGCAGGAGAGTTCGGCGATCATGGCTTCAATATCATGGAGCAGGCCAACTTCCACTTCTTGCGCCTCAAGGAGAAGACACACTTGCCCACGTCCAACATCAGGTCGCGAGGTCCAGAGGGCAACTCGTTCGGCTACGAGCGCTTCGTCACGTTCGCTGAGGCCCGCTCCATCCTCTGGAACCTCATGATCCAGCCCATCGACCATGTACCATCACTACGTGGCTACAACCGGCCCATCGTCCTAATGGGCCATTCAGTCGGCCACGATCGAGAGCACCTCAACGGAAAAGATCTGGGTTTCGACATAGACTCGCCCGGCACTGTTGCCCGCGTCATTGACACGCAGCAAATCACCTTGGATAGTAAGCACTGGTTCGGCTGCAAAGATCCAATCGGCCTGAGGACACTCGTTCAGAAATTGGAGTTTCACCACACCAACTCGCACACCGCCGCCAACGACGCGGCCCGCACATTCATCTCTGGAGTACTAATGATCCTGCCGAAGGAAGCTCGTCAGAACTGTCGCCGCAATACGCAAAAGGTCGTGTACGATCTCGAGACCAGCAGTCGCGAGAACTTCGTGCCTCTTGGCGGCGTCGCGCTGTACTGCTGGGAGTGCGGCGAAGACGGCCACATGGGAGACCAGGAATGCATGATGGTCGGGAAGTTACGTCGCACGGGTCCATGTGCTGAGTGCGTGTCTCGCGGATTCAACATCACGGCTTGGTACCACGTCGAGGCCCATTGCCACATCGTCCGGGATGAAGTTGCAGCTGAGCGTCTCGCCTGGTACAAAGGCCAGCCGGCGGAGTGGAAGCCCAAGTATCCTTTCGTTAGCAATGGTCGCCTGCAAGCGTACGCTCCAGACTCGCCTACGCCGACGCCCGCTACTGACGAGGAGATTGTTGCGCGCCGCGCTTGGTACGACAGGTGGAAGGATTCTAGTGAGATTCAGGAGCCTTTCGTCTGGATCGGTCGGTCGTTCGCGAACTCCCCTCTTGCTGGACAGGGACCGCCTCCGGGACAAAAGTTTCGTAGGCAATACCCGCCAGTGCCTGCCTTCCTGCCCACACCTCCTCCTGCGACTACGCTGCCTAGGCGTCCGGGTGGACCATCACTGCGTGGAGATTTCGTTGATAGACGCCCGTACGGCAACAACATAGGTGGTCGTGGATATGCACAGCCGAGCTATCAGGACTACGCCGTTCAGCCGTATACTCACGGCATCTATGCCAACTTCGCTGGGGATAGTAGCCCATATTGTCAGCCACCGCCTTACTATGTCCCCAGCTACGACAACTACCCACTACCTGGTAATTTCAACAACCACCAACATGGTCCGTATCAAGGAGGCTACAGCACCCGGTTCTACGGTGGTGGTGCAGGCTGTGGAGACTACCCCGACCAGTACCGACCTGGTCGTGGTGGTGGCGGCAGCCGTGGTCGCGGTAACAGGCGCGGCCGAGGCGATGGTGGTGGCAGGGGTGGTCACCAGTAGTAGGGACATGTGGACGATGAAGGAATGTTGACAGGGGTTCTGGACAAAGCATGGGGGTCTTCGATATACGTGAAATGACGTTTGGGGGCGTACTAGATGCTCCCGGAGTTCCTTGGAAGGTTTTTCTAGATGGCATTGGCGTTTGGTGGAAGGGCGTACATACCTCCGGTACAGCACTTGGAAAGACGTGTTGAAGACTGCGGAAATGCGGATAGACGGACATGGAGATAATAAGAGAGAGTAAAATGCAAGAGGATATTAGCAACCTGCCGACGCTATGCGATGACTGTACACGAGGGCCTTCTCTTGTGCACTTCCCAATAAGAGTGAAATGCAAGAAAAGCATACCACAACCTTCCGGCGCTATGAGGTGACTGTTCACGTGAGACTTGTCTTTCACTTCCCAAAGTCTCATCCGATCCACATCCTCACCACCCAGCTCCCAACCTCTTACGATAAACAACTCACCACCCAGACTGCCCATCGACCCGACCCGAATCTCAACTGACAACACTACTCACTCACCAAGCGCGCCATGTCCGCAAGCTATGCTACAATTACGTCCATCCCCAAACCTCTCCCAACTCCCAAAGAACGCTATGACGCCCTCATCGCCACCTACGCCTCCAAACCCCTCCGGTTCGTCACGCTCGAGGTCCTCGGCCTCCTCGACACCGCCCTCTGTGCCGAAGACTCCCCCGCGCTCCCTCTCGTCGAGCACAGCGTCGTCATCACCATCGACACAGAAGCCTGGACCGCCAACACCGACCAGATGACCGAGCTAGGAATCGTGATCGCGGAGTACAAAGACGGGAAGTCAGTTGGCGCGGAGATTGGAGACTACGCGGAACATGTGATGAAGAAAATGAAATATCACCATTTGCGCTTCGTGGAGAATGCGCATCTTAAGACGACATCCCCGTGGATGCGTGGAGCTGAGGGGAATCGGTTTGGACAGTCGCGCTTCGTCACGTTCGCTGAGGCGCGCAGGATCTTGGACGGAATCCTCAAGCAGCCGATTGTTTCTGATAATCCAGAGCTTGCGGGATTGAAGCGCCCCGTCATCCTTGTCGGCCATGCGCTCGACCACGACACCGAGCACATGCAAGCCACGGGGCTAGCCTACGACTTCAAACAGCACGCCACGATCGTCGCCTCAATCGACACGCAGAAACTCGTGCGCGAACTCTCCGCCTGGACCGACCCGGAGTTTCCGGGGAATAAAATCGGCCTGGACGTCCTGTGCGAAGACGTGTTCAACTTCGCGCACGAAGACCCACACACCGCGCTCAACGACGCTGCGCGCACCATCTTCTGTGCTGTCAATCTCGCGCTGCGGAATTGGATGGTGGGCCGCCGGCGTGGCATGGAGAAGTCGATGCAGGCGGTCGCGACGGATATCGAGGAGTACTCACAGCACAACTTCACGTCGGGTTGGGGCAGTGAGGTGTGTTGTACGCGCTGCGGCGCGCGCGATCATACCAACGCGCGACACGCATGCGCCGCGCCCGTGTACTGTCTGGCGTGCGAGCGCTTCGACGCGCGCGCTGACGAGACGCATGTGCGCAGCCACACGGAGCGGTTCTGCGTGCACGTTGCGGAGTTCATGGGCTGGACGCGCCGGGTCATCGATGCGCGAAGGAAGATCAATTACCTGCCTGCTGGGCCACCAGAAGGGTCGCATCCGCCGTCGGAGTGGCGTGGGATATGGCCGATGGAGAGTCCGGAGGATGTGCTGGTGCCGGAGCGCCCGGCGACGCCTCCGTTGGGTGACTTCATGCGGGGACCGAGTGATTTTGAGCCGGTGAGGCCGGTGGGGGAGAAGGGGGTTAAGGTTGCGACGTTGCAGTCGAATGCGAGGGAGAGGGCGGAGAAGGAGAAGAGGGTTAGGAAGCATGTTGTTAAGGCTGTGGGGGTGAAGAAGGATGCGTGGAAGGGGGATGATGCGTGGAATGGGACGGCGTGGTAGGCAGATGGAGGTGTTTGGGGAAGTTGATTAATGCATAGTCTTTTTTAAATGACAGAGGGATGGACGTTGGACTTTTGATTGCTGCTTTCCTGGCTGGGGATTGCCTGCAACGTCCTCTACACTCTAGATACTTCCTGTTTTGAAATTCACGACTTCTTACCAACAAAGCGAGAGTAAAACGGACGTTTTTCGTCTCTCTGGAATAGATGGCGCTGATGCGTCTGCTATCGACCTGATCAATGAAGTTGAAAAGGAGGCGTCAGCCTCAGATCTTGGCACATACGACCAAGCTACCGCTAGTTCACGGCTGAGGCTTCGCGCTTTCCAATCTGGCATTTGGGGTACGTGCAGAGGGGTGCATACTTTCATCACAATGACGAAGCAATTTGAGACAGTTTGGCTTCTAGCAAATGCCTTGATTATAATTAACTCCAACTTTTCAGCCACTCGGCCATCTATGTACTCCATAGCGATGCACACCCAATCGGCCGTAAAATGCAAATCGCCAAAGCAATCATGATTCTTTCATATAATCTAGCACTTCAAGTCGAAGTAGGGGGTGTTGTTCTCAAGCGGTGTGAGGGCGAACGACAGGTCGGTCTGAGCAGCGTTGGCGTCCTTGAGAGTGTACCAGAAAACGTTGCGGGTGCCGAAGAGCGAGCAGCCAACCTCGCTGTAGTAGCGGCGCGAGTTCTCGAGCGAGGCTACAGCAGAGCCGGAGACGGGACCCTTGTGCGGCCAGCCGGTCTCGGTGACCCAGACGGGCTTTCCGCCAGATACGGCTTCAGTCTGTCCGAGACCAGCGTAGAAATTCTCGCGGGCCTGCTCGATGGCGTTGGGGCGAGTGGTCTCGAAGTATGGGAAGGAGTTGTGGCCGAGCCTAAGATCGTATGTTAGCACTATGCGGATAGTGAGGGAGACATTTGTGTGACTTACCAGTTCACGGTGTTGGCGACACCGCGGTTCTCGGGCAGGACCCAGGCGGTGAAGGTGTCGACGTGACCGATGGGCTTGCTCTCGAGAGCAGATCCCCTGATCCAGTCGCGCATCCAGCCAATGTATCCCTCAATCTCAGGACCGGTAGCTCCGGGACCAGCGTTGTTCTGGACACCCTGGGGGCTGCTGCGGTACAGGTCCTCGGACCCGACGCTGATACCGATGATGCGGTCGGTGAATGCACTGCCGAGCTCCCTTGCTCCGCGGATGAGGGCGTTGAGCTCATTCTCGTATGCAGCGCGGCCGGCCGAGGCCCAGAGGCCTACAAGAACCTTCGTGTCGGTGTCGATGGCAGCCTGGAAAGCTGAGATGGGGTCCGCTGCAGTTCCGCACTGGATGGATGTGTAGAGACGGGCGGTGGTGAAGCCAGATGCTCCGGGAAGACTCTTCGCTTCATTGAAGAAGCGGACAAAGTCGTTGTAGCCACGGCATGAGCCATCGGCGTTGGTCGCACCGTAGTTGAAGCCCTTGCTCTGCGCAACGGCGGTAGACGCCAGAGCGAGGATTGATGCTGCCTTAGCCCACATACTGAAGAGATAAAAAAATTAAAGAATATTAATTAACGTTTACGGTGGTGAAGCAGACAATGAAGCAGCTGGTATTACAACTTCAGCCGGGAATGCAGTACTTAAGAAGATCGTGAAAAATATAATAATAGAACACTGGTTTGCCCCTGCGCATCATCGCTTCCTGCATGCCAACCTTGAAGTGACGTGGATGAGGCTCGTACTTTCCGAACCAAGATGTAAACAGTGGAGCGCCAAGCTGCCAATACATGGACCGGTCCTCAGGCAGACCTCTCACCGTTCTAGACTTGTCCGTGGGGTGACGTTGAGATGCACCTGGTAAGGAGTCCGTTCGTGCGCGATGCGACATTGCCCAGGCGGGACGACCTGCGTGCGCGGCCTCAATAGAACCGCTCCGTCCGCCAGCGCACCGGAATGCACAAACGAGATGCTTTAGGTGCGTGCATGTTGTGTTTTCTTTTCGATCAGGGCTGGTTGTTCAGAGCCGCACCGCAATTACAGCTGCCCCTGTCAAGGATACTGTTGTCGTTCGGACTGGCATGAAGTGGCGAAGGTCATAGCGCAGAGCAAATCTCGCGGCCCGAGGATGTTCCTGTCCCGCGCTATGTTTATCGCAGCACGACCGCGCTGAGTTGATCACAAACAGTGCATCTGAACATAAGTAGCTGGGATGGGCTGTAGAATAAAGCCAAGTTGCATACTCGCGAATGTCGGATACAGGGCAGTCACGGTAGCAATGTGCATCTAAAAAGATTGGACAATGTATTTCATTCCAAGCGTGAGCAATATGAAAGTACAGCGCTCTATACACCATCCTCAACATCCTCTCCGGTCTTTTTGCAATACTCTCGGAGTACCCTAGCTAACTTCGCCCGCCCATCTTTCCTCTCAAACACCTGTGCATGGTCAACAGTCGGCCACCATACCGTCTCTACACCCGAGCCATGCCACTCATGCTCCTTCCATTTCCTGTCTTCGCTCTTGAGATCCACACCATTGATGTACTTGCCCACAGTCTCCGTGTCGACAATCAGGTCTCTGCCACCAAGACTGACCGTCACATCGCGGCCCCGCAGATCCTCTTTCCACAGCAGATTGTGGGCCCAGAAGAAGTGGCGCGCCAGGGTGTGCGCTACCATCATGTCGCACGAGGCAAAGTAGTAGAGTTGATGCTCGTTCGTGGCTCGTGGTTGCCGTGCAGTGAAGTTGTATGCGACGTCGGGAAGATGCAGCAAGAACGTGACTGGGTCGACGAATAACATCGGACCAATCTTAGGTGCGGTTGTTGGGTCCTGGAGCAGATGTGTCGACACGACAGACCCGTAAGAATGCGATGCCAGCACAACCTTGTCGAATCCGTGGCGTGTCAGGATGATATTGATCTGCCGACATATCTCGTCATGGTCAAGGATGGGCCCTGTAATGCGGAAGCTTATGGGCATGAGCTCGACAGCGATTATGCCGATATCTCCATCTTCTGTGCCTTGCGGGTCGTACTTGTTTATCTCGTCGAAGAACCTCGCGTATGGGTATAAGCCGATGCCGATGCCGTGTATGAACAGGATTGGGAGACGGGTTCGAGACGTGTGCGGTCGGTACCAGTAGCTGAGATCTGGCGCTGACGAGATGTGGCGGGTGAATAGGCTCGCGGGTCGAGGCGGGAATATGGAGAGTGCGGAGCGTAGATGCGTGCGATATAATGTGAAGCCCGTGTATCGCAGATGTGCTGCGGTAAAGGTGTCTACCAGCATCACAATCATATACCATATGACCGGCCGATGTGACATATTGACAGCATCCACCGTCAGTCGCAAGCACTTCGCGCTGCCCTTGCCAGGCTCCAGTTTGCGGCCCAGCAACGTCTCGATTCCGTCCACATAGCTGTCAAGCTCCTCTTCCTCTTCCCTGCACTCCTCTGGATGTTCCTGCATCCTCTTCGACTTGTCCTCCTCCGTCTCTTCGCCGCGATTCATCAGCGCCCATTCATAGAACTCGCGTACATTGTCCCGTCGGACCTCGCTCGGTCTCGCACCAAGGAACCAGCGACTAACAAAGTACTCTGGATGCGGCACCTTATCCCAGCATTTCCAGAACAGCTCCTTCCTCTCTTCCTTGCTGAGTGCGGGCGGGTGTTTGGCCGCGGTTTGGAGTGTGCGCTTGCGGGGAATGAAGACGCCGACCCAGAAGAGCGTCTCGATGAGCGCCCAGACGAGCAGGAAGCGGCGGAAGGGTGTGTGTGGAGGCTCAGCGATACTGAAGGATACGATGAAGATGCATATCGGCGTCACTGCTTGCAGTGCGAGGATAACGGCGCGTATAAAGACGTAGTTCGGTATCGTGTGGTCTAACATGTTGCCCGGAAAAAAAAATGCTTTTACTCGAAGAAGTCGCTCAACTGTAATTTGAATTCTTCTCAGCCGCAGCCCCTCGATATAGGCTGGTGCAGCAGGATGGGCGCTGCTGTTACAGGCATGTTGGTGTTGTTGAATGGTTGAATCGGCTGTGTCCCGGCGTCTGGCCTGACCAGGTGACGTAATCCCTCGCAATCTTAGCTACAAAGGTTGTACGCCGCGGTTCACCTTCACCACCGACATCAACTCCATCATGTGACAATGCGATTTTCTTGTGGTATCAGAGCTTAATGGTACATGCCCTCATCTTTTTCGCATCACCTCTTCCAACCAAGGATACACAATTGAGTTCGCCTCGGGGTATCCCATGTGCGCCCGTCCCTGCACAAACCGCATCTCCTTCGGGCTCCCATATTCAGCCAACACCATGCTATCTTCGATCGGCATGCAGCCATCCAGCGTGCCATTAATCAAAAGTATCCTGCAGCTTTTCATCCCTTGGCCAACAACAGCAACCCCATCACCTTTTGCGCTAATCAAACTAAACTCATCCTGACACTTTTCCTTCATCTCTTCAAACGACTCATACCCATATTTCTGGGTATATGCACGCTCCAAACCAAATGGATACTCATGTTTGCCCACCTGCTCCAACCACTCCCGGCCAATGTAATGATGTACACCAGCACCATGACCGACGCTCCCAATCAATCTCTCGCGATGCGTATGCGCAAGACGAATAGCATAGTACCCACCTGCACTCAAGCCCCAAGCGACTACTTTCTTCTCATCCAGATACAGCGTATCCTGGACGAGGTCGAGTATCGAGCTGAACAGGCGATCGGGCGATAACGGATCACGCTTGTTCGCAGGACAGTCAACAGTCGTGCCAGGGATGTCGCAGATAACACACGCCCAACCCCGATCGAGGAATTCTTGCGAGCGTTCCGTGTTGTCGGGGCGGTGGCCATCAAGA
The DNA here is from genome assembly GCA_022559985.1 of Parastagonospora avenae f. sp. tritici 18332-5. Taxonomy (NCBI): domain Eukaryota; kingdom Fungi; phylum Ascomycota; class Dothideomycetes; order Pleosporales; family Phaeosphaeriaceae; genus Parastagonospora; species Parastagonospora avenae. The sequence goes on from JAFJTR010000072.1 coordinate 101,462, forward strand.
CCAGTGATAAGAAGGATGGTTGGGAAGGGGCCGCTACCGGATGGTTTGCGGATGTAAAGTGGAATCTTGGAGCTCTCGCCATTGGAGGCGTGTTTGTGTGGTATAATTATGTCGGAGATGGAATGGCTCCAGAGCTGCGATCCTCGCATGTACACTTCTTTTTGCTCCTCGAAGACTTGCGCTTTGAGCTCGGTGCCGATGTAGGGAAATCTGGCTAATCTGTATACGGCGTTGGCATTGAGGTAGAGCTTCTTCCTTGTCTCAACGTCTTTTGCTTCATCATCTGCCTCTCTCACCAAACGTCGCGCAGTCGGCAGGAATGCATTCGTGTATGCATCATCGTATGGATCATTAATCTTGTTCTCAATCAAATGATTGAAGACCGGCTCGAAGTCTTCGAACTTCCCATCGTGAAATGGATACACGCCCTTCGTGCATGGGAATTTCCAGCGCTGTTCCCAGAGTTTTTGAGTACTGCCGCTGTGGCCATAGTCCTTGGTGAAAAGTTCTCCGAGGATCCAGTTTCCGTTTGGCATGTTTGACGTATGGTCTGATTTGCAGTGCTGCGTGACTACTTCCGGCACCTTGTCCGCTACATATACCTGATGGGACACGACTTCGGCAATGGCGGGGCCGATGCCGTAAACTACGAGTATCACATTACCGCTCAGTCAGACCACGTTTATGTCGTATGGCGTCTAGTGAGGTTCATCAGAGGCTGTAAATTTATAGCTTCAGGTGTGTGTAAAGTCGAGGTCGCAACTCCCTGACTGAGAGATGCAAGTCCCATATTAGCTGCGCTCTCATTGGCTGTCCGACCACCTCCGTCTCACCAACTTCATTGCGCCGGCGTTTCCTTCAACTCTCCCTCACCCTCAAGCCAATTTACATTACATCATAGACCAGCATGTTTCCATCAGTTTGCACAAGATGGTCGGCGTTCCTGGCTGTTCTAAAGGTTGCGAGGACTGTCGGCGCCGATATCTAAAATGTGGTGAGCCTCTCGCACATCGCAAGTGCGATGCCATGTAAGCTAAATATGCAAGATCTTAAGAAGCCTCAGTGTAGACGATGCATCAGATTGCGGCTAGCATGTAGAGGCCCTCTTGACCTCGCTTTCATCGTGTACGGTGGAGATCATGGCCGCGACGAGCATAAGCCGAGCACTAGCAACTACTCAGGTACATCGCTAGTGACACACAAGACAGAAGCATATGGACCGGTAAGCCTCGAGGCCGTCTTCAACTTGCCACAAGCTCGCGATGAAGTGTTTACCGCCTTCACGCGTCACCACCTGCTGCCTGAAAATGGGTACATGGACATTACTTATGCGGGCGATTAACCGAAGCACGAGGTAGATGAAAGTTGAACCTACTTCATTACTACGTGGACATGGCTGTACCACACGCTATCTGGAAGTATTCAGTGCATTCTTGCTTTTGAGCTCATCGTAACAATCCTTTGCTCAGTAGTACCTCCAACCAAGGTCAACCAAGGGCAGCTGTCTCTTGTACCACCCATTACTCAAACGACCCAGTAAGTCAAGTGAAGATTGGCTTACCAACTTGATGTGGTCGCGGCGCGCGGAAGACACGCGGGCAGCCACTCTCGGTGTTTCGCCGCGGAGTGCCACCGGCCAGCAGAGTAGTCTAGGGAGTTTGGTTACAGCACTTCATGTCCCCTCGGAAAATCACCAGGACATGGCCAGATTCCCTAAAGCATGTCCGGATAGTAGTCGTTACACAAAGTCTGAACGAGCTCGACTCTGCAGATGTGTCTAGATCTTCGCCTTTGCTCGAATTACCAGCAATTGCTTTTGGCTCACTGAGCTTAGTCTACAGCTATGGGCTTTGAAGAGAAGATTGAGTGACTAAGTGACGATGGCGGAATCGGTTATGATAGATATGCTCCCACCCATATCCAGGAAGAGTTTTGGCCTCTTGCAGATACCCACTGGATAAAACCCACATTCGAAAGCTGGGAAGGGCATTTCATCTGTATAGAAATTATGGTGGCTACGGCAATATTTGCTCTATTGGACAGCTCGGTGTTGAGATCTCATAATGCTCAATGCGATAAGGAGTACAGGAAGCCTGCAAAAGGGGTGCTGGTAAACGCGAGTGACCTTGCGAACACAAATCCGCATTTCCAGCACATCATATAGATACATAAGTTTTAATGTTTCTGAAGCTGCTATGATCGCATACTGAATCGAAATTGCATCTAGGAAGGCGTGGATGTCTAACACAATAGAAAGGAAAAGTAACGATTTATTGTCTTCTAAACGCCGCCCCCCCAGCTCAGACACAACCCCACGATAGCACCGAGCACCGCGTCCCAGCCCAGTGCCTTCACGGCAAACCCACCATTCAGCAAAGACTGCAGTTCGGCTCCTAGCTTTGCATCTTTCCGTCCCATCCACTGACTCGCCATGAGAAACCCGGCACTGATCATCATGCTCTTGTCCACGCCGCTGTCCTTCAAGCTGATCAAGCCCGTATGAGGAAGCAACAGGATGAAGCGCTCTACAAACAGAAACGAGTTGAAGATGGGGTGTCCACGAAGAGATGGTTGCGCCAACAAACAGGAGTTGAGAATGATGTTGGGGAGCTGAAGGGACGCGATTGGCGCGCGAGTGATTAATGTCGTTGACTTGGGATTGGCCGGGACCTTCTTCGAAGGTACTGTTTGGATATCTGGGCTGGATAGGTGGAGTTCGATCAAGAACAGGCATATTGTGAAGCTGATGGGGAGTATCTGGCTGAGCAGAATGTAGTTGCGCATTGTCGGTGCGTCGAAACGTCGCGTCCGGGCTGTTTGGAGTCAGGCTTCTTTTCCAATTACATGCTCGCGACAAACGCACCTTTCGCAGCCATCCATATGTTCCAATACCAAGTCCCAAGAATGGCCAATTGCGTCACCGCCGCGTTTCCCTTGCTCTGCACCAATTCACTCGCAAAGTCCTGGAACAGTGACGATTGCAGCATCCAGTTTTTGAGTTTGCAGACAGTTACGGCCGATAGGCTCTGACGCTTGTCGCCTGTCCAGTTCAGGTAGTGTGTGATGAGGAAGAACAGCATATGATATGACAGTGTGGCGAAACTTATCGACGCCAGAAAGGCATAGATCTTGATGTGTCTTACGCGCGCTGCTTTATATGCTTCGAGGTTTGCATCCTTAGAAGGCTTCCCAGAATGATATATTGCATTATATCGTGTGTATAGCGATAATATGATGTGAAAAGTGGCGTACAACGCAGCGACGATGTAGGAAAGAAAGATTGCGGAGCCAATGTAGCTGTTTGGTGGTGTGGCGTAATATACCAAGGAGTCGTAAATCGGTAAAGCCATTATTGCTAATGCTTGTTATGGAAACCTGGGGAAGCCAGGAAATTATATTCAGCTGCACGGTTGAAGCCACATGGCGGACGGATGGTGATTCGCGATATGTGACGTAATGAGACAATTGGCGTGTGAGACTTCGGGCTACGAGACATTCGGCTGCACCCACACCTTTTGAGATCACGAAGTCGTTAAAGATACCAGACAACCACTCTTCCTCGTATATTTCAATGTATATGTTGCTGCACTTTCATTGCATACTGCACGCTGATTAATCGGGTCGTGGGCGATCAGTGCTGCACGGACGATGCCTACAAATCGATGAAACAAAGCGCTATGCTCCTCATGGTCGCGATAGTTGCCTTCCCGCGGAGCTATACCGGTACGATTGCTTACCTTTCTGACGCAGACTTTGTTGCACTCAGACATGACATGCAGAATTTCTCGAGCAAAACAACAACATGAACGAGATGCCATTGGCCAAAGGTTAAGTCTCTGCGGCACTGCGTCCCAAACATTACGAAGATGTAAGAGACCATGCAATGAAGGTTCAATGGATGTGAAAGCAAGTTCTTTGGAGCTACCAATAATTTGACAAAACCTGTCGTCCCAGAACCAATCTCCAAAAATGGCTTCTCGTAGCCGTCGCAAACAATGCTTTTAAACGTAGTGTACATGTGTAGAAAAAAACTGCCTTAATTGCCAGTGTCCGCAGGCTCGTCCTTTCGTTTCGCAAACAAAGAGCCAACAACGGAGTGAAGTATACGTGGGCGGATGCGCGAAACTCCAGACCGATTAGACAGGTAGCCGTCAGAAACAATAGGTTGTTGCAAGGAGGCTAAAAGAACACCATCAACACGACATTACGACTCATTACTTCCCGATACATCATCGGTCCCCAAGCAAGGGCTGGGATTCGCTGCCGTCTCCAGCATTGCCCTTCTTCTTCTTACCTCGCTTCTTCCTCTTCTTTTTGCTTCCTCCAGCTTGGCTGCCAGGGTTCGCCGAGTCTGCGTCGGAGTGACCCTTCGAATCGTCTTGCGCACCGTCAGCAGGACTGAGTAGGAGAACCTTGTCGTCGGAATCACTCGAACTTGTGGTCTCCAAGACAATCTTCTTGACGCCGTTCACATCGACAACATTTTCGGAAATGCTGCCACTGCGAGCGGTGTGGCGTTTCTTGGGAGGACTCTTTGACCGCGAGCGTGCAGAGCGAAGGGAAGCGATTGTGCTGACTGATCTTGCGCGGGATCTCGAGTCATGGTTCTGGTTGTCGTCCTCGTCCTCGTCCTCGTCGTGTTGCTTTGTATTGTCGACAACCAAGTAGTCGCCTCCATTAGCGCTGGATTTTGGCGAGCGTGGCTCTTCCTCTGCGTCTCTAATGCCAGAGCGACCGGATTTCCAGGACATGCGATCGCCACCTGGTGCCATGGTACCGTATCCCACTGCCACGCTATGAACACCATCGCTGGCCTCGCGCCCGGCTGAAGCAAGTAGTCCTTCGCCTACACCGCCTTGTAGACCTGTTGGTTCCGGCAGCACCACGCCGGAAGACGATCCCAATGACGATCGATCGGGAATGGCCGGACGTTCGTGTTCGGGGATAGTCTGAGGGATGGCAGCAGCAGTGGAGGGCTTGATTTTGACGGTGTTGATGCGCGTTGACTTGGGTCTGCTGGCGGCATTGGACGGTCCGAGGTGCTTAAGGTGGCGGTAGACTTCGGGGTCGTCGCTACGAAGAGGTTCTGCCCCTTTGTTTCCACTGCTGCGGCGGCGCACTAGGAACGAAGTCAATGGAGGGTTATCAGAAGTCTCGGGCAGGGACAGCTTGCGTGGCGCATGACCATTGGGCTGTGACTCCTCTTCGACATCGATGAGCGGTTGTTCGGATGCTTTGCGGGCGACGTCGGTAATGACCTTGCCCCTAGGCACGCGTGCGCGAGGAGCCGGGGCCATGCGGCGGATGGCTTTGTGAACGTCAATGAAGACGTCGGACTCGTCGATGATTTCCCTGCAAGTGTTAGCGGGGCTACTGCATACTGTCAGACAGCTACTCACTCTCCAATGAGTTCCTCGATGACGTCCTCCAGTGTGACAACACCGACAGCACCGCGAGACTCGGCGGGGAAGTCGGAAACGAGTACCATGTGCGACTTGCCTTCCTGGAAGAAGTTGAGGATGTCCAGACAGCTGGTCTCGGGGCGGGTTTCGGGGAGCGTGGCGAGGGCGAAGTCGCGCACACGCAGGGCGTCCTCGGGATCGTAGGTGATGAGCATCTTGACAAGCAGCATGCCAACAAAATCATTCTTGTTGCCGGGGTTGTGGATAGGAATGCGCGAGTAGCCCGCAGAAAGGATGTTATCCATCATCTTCTCGTCCAAGATGGTATCGGACGACATGGTGAAGACGTCCTTCATGGGCGTCATGATGTTGCCCACGGCCTTGGCCTTCAGATCCAGCACAGCAGTAATGATTGTGACCTCGTCTTCGTTGAGGCGTTCTTCGGCATGACCGAGCGATTGATGCAGCGTGACGAGCGTCTTGAGGCCCGTCTTCTTGTATACGGTGCCGTGGTCTTCACCGAGGAGGTAGTCGAGGAGCTTCGCGGTGGGCCAGGCGGCGATGCCCATGATGTACATGAGCACGAGGACGACGGGCGACATCCAGGCGCCAATGGGCAGTCCGTAGCGGACGCATATCGACTGGGGCACGACTTCACCGAAGATGACAATGAGGACGGTGGAGCTAACAACGGCCGGCCAGCCCCCTCCCAGCGAGCGGTCGAGCACAATGGGCAGTGTCTCGTTGGTGATGACGTTGCTGAGGAGGAGCGTCACCAGGACCCAATGCTTGCCGCGCTTCAGCAGTCGCAGCACGCGGGCCGCGTTCTTGCGCTCAGTTGGCTCGCCAGACTGGGCGAGGACCTGGAGGTAGATTTCGTCCTGGCCCATGAGCCTGTGAGATGTTAGCATGCATGCACGCACACACGCAGCAAACCGCGCACCGCCAGACTTACGCTATGGTCAAGCCCGCAAACACACCACCCGCCAGGACAAGCGCAATGGCGATGCCCAGATACAGGACGAGACTGGCATCGTTCTTGGGGTGCGCCTCTTCAGAGAGCGCGTGGACGAGGCCGCCAAAGGGCAGGGGCAGCGCCTTGACTATGGGCGCAAAGGCGTGGAAGACGAAGACCAGCAGCATGTTGACGCGTGCAATGCCGGGCGACGAGAAGCCATTGGCGGCGCCGGGGCGCGAGCGAGCGGCGCTGATGGCAGAGGCCATAGCTGTATTAAGCACCTGAGTGCGGGGAGATGAAGAATATCCCAGTGACGGGTGTTGACGACGTGATTGACGATGAGAGTAAAGACGCAGAGGCGCCGTGGAGCACCGCAAAATGATGCGGAAGCGGCGGTTGGGCTGGCTAGCGGCTGCACGTGCGACGGGAACGCAAGCTTTCAATGTTGGGAACTGATGGCCACCGTCGAGTGCAGGTGCGCGCTTACAGGCAATCACAAGGTTTCCAAGCACAGCCAAGCAGCACGGCTTCTTGTTGCATGCGAGATGGCCGTCTGTGGAACGAGCAGCTATTCCGCCGACTAGCAGCAGTACCTGACGAGCTGGACTTTTTTTTTCCGGCTAGACCCCGCTGTGGTTCGAAGCCATCTGCGACGAACTGTGGAGCTAGCCAGCCTTGCAGACGACCTGGGAACCGATGTCATCACGCGTCAGATCAATCAGATCAGTGTCACGTGCAGCGACCCTACGGACTTGTCTCTGCCAAGCTGTCTAAACACCGACATGTGGAAATCTGGGGTAGAGCCGCCGGTAGCCGCGACGGCCGGCTATGGCATTGTACACCTGCCACTTTGTGTTTCGCGTCTGAGCATCAAGTTTGCGTGATTGTGTTTTCTTCTGCATTTTGGTGATTGAGTGATCAACTGACTGACTGACTGACTGTACCACGTCCGCCATATTATCATGGCTTCCAAAACACCCTCCATCCGCGCCCTGTCGCGCTACCTCCTCCGCCCGCAAGCGCCGCTCCACTCGCACTGTCAACACCAGCGCAAGCAATACTCGGCTGCCGCAGCCGGTGCACGTCTCAATGGCACAGTCGAATATGACACGACGCCCATTCTGAACCACACGTCCAAATCCACCCTGGCCAACCCTGAGCTCCCCGCCGAGATTCGCAAGGGGCAGACCAAGCGTATAAACCTCTACACAGCGGTCAACGAAGCGCTGCGGCATGCACTGCAAACAGACGAGCGGGTGCTGGTGTTTGGCGAAGACATCCAGTTTGGCGGTGTCTTTCGGTGTACCATGAACCTAGCGGCAGACTTTGGCACGGAGCGCGTCTTCAACACGCCGCTGAGCGAGCAAGGCCTGGTGGGCTTCGCCGTGGGAGCCGCCGCTGAGGGCATGAAGCCAGTCGCCGAGATACAGTTTGCCGACTATGTCTTCCCGGCATTCGACCAGATACACAACGAGGTCGCCAAGTACAGGTACCGCTCAGGCTCGACGGGAGCAAACTGCGGTGGTCTGGTCATTCGCATGCCTTCAGGGAATGTTGGCCATGGTGCACTGTGAGGCTCGTCGACGTGGATAGAACGACCAAGACTGACCTGTTTAGATACCACACGCAGTCTCCCGAGGCTCTCTTCACCCACACCCCGGGCCTCCGCGTCGTCATACCTCGCTCGCCCATCCAAGCCAAGGGTCTACTCTTGTCTGCCATCCGCTGCAACGACCCTGTCATCTTCATGGAGCCCAAGATCCTCTACCGCGCTGCCGTCGAGCAGGTCCCGGTCGATGCCTTCCACTTGCCCTTAGACAAAGCCGAGGTCATCAAGACTGGCAAACACGTCACCATAATCTCATATGGAACTCCGCTGTACACATGCTCAGCAGCGATAGCAGCAGCTGAAAAGGATTTTGGGTGCAGCGTTGAGCTCATTGACCTTCGCACAATATACCCCTGGGACCGAGAGACTGTCTTGAACAGTGTGAAGAAGACTGGCAGGGCCATTGTGGTTCATGAGAGCATGATGAACGCAGGCGTTGGCGCCGAAGTTGCTGCCACTATACAGGAGAAGGCGTTTCTGCGCTTAGAAGCGCCCGTCAAGAGGGTGGCAGGGTGGGCGACCCATACTGGCTTGATGTTTGAGCAATTCATCATTCCGGATGTCACACGTAAGTCTGGCCTCATGCATAACTTGTGCGAGCACTAACCCTAGCAGGCGTATACGATGCAATCAAACAGACGATAGACTACTAAAAATAGAATAATCATCATTTATGCAGCAAACCAGGTCATCGGATTTCGTATCCCAGCCCGTTCTACATAGTCTCACACCTCACCGTCGTCCAGACATTGTCCTTCGTCGCCCTGCTGTATGGACACACCTGCCTCGCCTTGTACACCACCTCCTCCAATTTCTCCTTCTCAATGCCCCTCACCTTGACCAACAGTTCCACCCTCAAACCCATATCCAAATCCTTCATCGATCCGACTAGGTGCACCGTGCTCTCGACAATACTGTCCTCAGGTGTTGAAGGCATTTTGACGCCAAGTGTTGGGGCAACAGCGTTCATGGCGGATTGGAAGCATGCGCCGTAGCCAGCAGCGAAAAGTTCTTCGGGGTTGGTCTTGCCCTTGTCACCAGGGCCGCCGAGGGCTTTGGCCATGGTCAGGTCGACTTTGAGGTTCTCGCCATCGACGTGGCTTTGTCATGTCAGTCAAGCTGCTTGGAAGATACTGACTGTAGCACATACCCTGTGCGTGCGCCGACGACATGTGCGCGAGCTGAGTATAGACTCGGTGCTGTTTCCGTGTTGAGAAAGCGACGCGAAGCCTGCATCGAACGCGAAGAGAAGCGTAGGGATTGCCGGAGCATGGGAGCAAAAGTTCGTGATGCCATTGTGTAGTTTCGGTGTTCAAATGAGGTATTGATCGGTTTAGATTTCACAGAACAATGCCCAGCTCAAGCTTCTAAAGACGTCGTTGAGCTCAACATTCTGGGCCCAATGACGAAGTCCATGACGTCTGCAAGCTGACTGTGAAGCGTTTAGCGCCAGGGTCACCATCTCGCCGCATCGAGCCGCTAGCGGTCCACATTCCTGGGCCCCGTCGGATCGAACCGAGTGTGCTATTCACAATCATGGCAGATGTCGACTTAGTCTTCTTGATCCGACTTGCCTAGAGCCTCGCCTCACCGTCCCTCTCAATGATAGCCACCAGCATTCCCTCCGCCACCTCCTCCCCATCCTCAACTTCCATAACCCAGCCCACCTTCCCACTCCTTGGACTGCGTACTTCTAGTTCCATCTTCATCTGCTGTACCACACATAACACATCTCCCTCTTTGATTACATCGCCCTCGTCAACCAAGACCTCTACCAGTTTTCCTGGAAAAGGGACGCTGATGTGTGAAGGGTCAGATGGATTGCCGCGCCTGTGGTGCGAGGTTGCTGCTGCTGCGCTAGCAGATGTAGAACTCATGGTGAGCGTGTAGGGTGTTGAAGACCAGGGAGTGCTGAAGAGTATTTCAGCGGAAAGGGAGGTAGGGAACTCGTTGCGAAGTACGCGGGTCAGCTCTAGATGATGTGACGCAGGTTCCGATTTATTCGAGGAAAGGCTAAGGGACCATGCGTCGCCTGAGCGAAACAGGGTATTCGCTGTATTGAGCAGCGCGCTCGAAGATGTACTTGTGGCGTTGGTGTTGAGGACGTTCTTGCGAGCTGACGAGATATCGAGACTCTGATCGAGGAGCTCGCGTTGTTTGCTTTCGAGCCATTGGGTGTCACATGCGCCTGCTAAGAAATCTGGATGCGCGACTATTGCACGCAGGATGTCTATGTTCGTCTTGACTCCAGAGATCTGTGTATCGTCAAGCGCGTGTTGTGCTTTTCTGACTGCGACCTCCCAAGAAGACGCCGTGATGATGATCTTCGCAAGAAGACTGTCGAAATCCGCTGAGACTACAGATGGATGGCCGTTGATGAGATGTGTATCTATCCGCACACCGTTCCCGGTTGGAAATTGGAATGATGTAATTTTTCCGATCGACAGTGACCAGTCGCTTTGTACGTTTTCAGCCGTGACACGCAGCTGTATTGAGTGCGCTGCCGGTGGAGTTCGCGGATCCCGTTCAGCTCTAGGTAGTCCGCACTCATCCAATTTGGCTCCTTGAGCGAGAAGTAGTTGGGCCTTGACAATGTCTGTCATCGAAATGGATTCGGTGATCGTGTGCTCGACCTGCAACCGTGGGTTCACCTCCAGAAAGTAATACTCTTCTGAAGTAGGATTGACCAGGAACTCAAAGGTACCCAACGAGAAGTATCGAATCTGGGAAACGTCAGTCTACTGAACCTCTCTAAATATTTTCAGGATCTCATACCTCCCTAGCTATCCTCAGCGCATCCTCAGTCACTTTGGCAATCAACTCGCGGTTCGCTACCATACTTGGAGCCAGTTCAACCACTTTTTGGTACCTTCTCTGCAACGAGCACTCACGTTCCCATAAATGCGTAACGTTGCTGGTGCCGTCTCCGATGATCTGGATTTCAATATGCCGGAATCCATTGACAGCTGCCTTCTCCGCAAAGACCTGCCTCGACGGGCTTTCTTCTACGGCGCGTTTCATGAGCGAAGCCAGCTGATCTTCGCTACTGATCAATCGGATGCCTCGCCCGCCGCCCCCGTCGACTGCTTTGACCATGATCGGATATCCCGCTGTTGAGGCAAAGCGACGCACATCTTCTACACTGTTTGTAGGCTGCAACAGAGCTGGAGATACTGGAACGTTGCCTATACCAAAATCAGGTCTTTTCTTCAAGGACATTGCACTTTCAGTCATGTCTTACAGCGCTCAGCAAGCTGTCTCGCCTTTAACTTGTCACCGGTACTAGCAAGGATTTCCCATCCAGGCCCAATAACCGCCGCACCCGCTTCGTCCCACATACGCTTCGCAAACGCCTCAGACTCGGAGAGAAACCCGTAACCTGGGTGGATGGCATCGATTTGGTGGTTCTTCACGATGTCAATTAATGCGCCAATGTCCATGAATGCTGCGGCTGATGGCAGCTCGATGCTGTGCGCTGCTCTAGATGCATGTGATGCGTCGCCTGATACGTAGATGGCATATGTTTCGATGTCTAGTTCTCGGGCGGATGAGATGATTCTTGTTGCTATCTCGCCTCTGCGTCAGGTTTAGCATGAAGATGGGGCGAGGAGGTGTGGACTGACCTGTTGGCAATTAAGAGACGCCTGATGGGTCTTGGTGGTGATCGATTCATTCTAGCTGATAGGAGAGTTTGATAATACGTTTGTTCAGATATGTTTTGGAGATAAATTGGACAACTCGAGAAGCGGAATCAGAGGACGTTGCTTTAGTACTGTCAAGGTCGGATTTGTACAATCATTGCCCGCTGCAGGACTTCACGGCGCTCGATGAAACTTATCAAAGGTATTCCAGGAGTTCGCAGTGTTTCCATGGTTTGTACAAGTACCTCGTTGTTGTCGTGAAGTGTAACGAGCCAGAAGAGGCGGGGAAGCGCAACTGCCTCGGTCCCCAGTGCCTCTGCCCCCATCCCACACACATCGAGTCGCCGTCATGTAGATCCACTCGATTGCTTCTCCTCAGGGATTTGATAGCAGCCCAAAAGTCCAATCTTGTTAGAAATGGCTGAAGACGAACAATCGCCGCGAAAAGACGTGTCGACGGCGAAAGACCGTCTCGCGCAGGTCAGCTCTCACATTGCGCCGAACCCACCAAAACGACGAAGGAAGAAGAATGCAGATTCAGATCTGCCTGCCGACTACTCAGATATTCTTGGCCAGATTACGACGCTCCGGAAAATTGCTTCAACACCAGACACGAAGAATAGAGGCTATGTACGACAGAAAGCTGCCGGCAAGCTGTGGGTGCGCGAACGTGTTGAGCAACTGCTGGATGCCGGGAGCTTTCAGGAGGTTGGTAGCGTGAGCGGGACGGTGACTTGGAAGAAGGTTGGGCCGACTAAAGAAGAGCCCGTGGATTTTGTGCCGTCGAATAATGTTCAAGGCTTCGGAAGATTACGAGGTCGAAAGATTGTGTTTACCGCTGATGACTTCTCGATTCGTGCTGGTCATGCCGATGGGTCGTTGATGGAGAAGACGGTGCGTGTTTGCCGTTCGTACAACACTGATAACCCATGCTGACCGCGTGTAGCTATACATGGAGCAACTAGCTATTGCGCTGAAGCTGCCCATTATCAAACTTGTGGATGGTTCATCTGGCGGAGGTTCGGTCACGACAATTCGTTCCACAGGCTTCTCTTACATCCCTCCACTGCCATCGTTCACGCAGGTCGTGCAACAACTCAACATGGGCATTCCCAACCTGGGAGCCGTCCTCGGACCAGCGATAGGACTTGGTGCCGCGCGCGTTGTTGCATGCCACTTTTCCGTCATGGCTGCCGACATTGGCTCACTCTTCAATAGTGGGCCAAATATCGTCAAGAACGCTACATTTGAAGAAGGATTATCTTTGAATGATCTTGGCGGACCAGCTATGCATTGCACGAATGGAACCATCGATAACCTCGCACCCGACGAAGCGGGATGTTTCGAGCAGATTCGGACTGTGTTGAGCTACCTGCCAGATTGCGGCACGAAGCTCCCACCCACCGTCGAACCATCCGACCCGGTTGATCGAGTTTCAGAGAAGCTACGGTCGATAATACCGCGCGCGAAGAACCGGAGCTATAATCCGCGTGCTATCATTAGGGAAGTTGTCGACGACCAGTCCTTTTTCGAGATTGGAGAACTATGGTATGCTTCTCAAGTGTTGCACAGGAAGACCGCTAACGAGCCACAAGGGGTAGAACGGCCATAGTTGGTCTGGCTCGCTTCGGCGGTAAGCCTGTCGGTATTGTTTCACTGAATTGCGAAGTCAACGCCGGAGCTCTTGACGCTCTTGGATCACAAAAGATCACACGCATGCTGAAGTTCTTGGACGTCTTCAACCTCCCTTTAGTCCAGTTCATAGGTGCAACCTCATTTTTGATGCTGTCCCGCATGTTTTCACTGACGAGAAACGCTTAGATATCCCGGGCTACGCCATAGGAACCGTAGCTGAGCGCACGGCAACCATGCGCCATGGTATTAGCCTCGCTACAACTTATTATAGTAGCACGATGCCAATCTTCAGCATTGTGACTCGGCGTGTGTATGGAGTTGTAAGTCTTCCTCTCCTAACATTCTCCTAAATCTAACCACTCTCCCAGGCTGGTGGAGTCATGCTAGACTGCCGCACACCTCGCATGCGTGTAGCCTGGCCTTCTGGTGTCTGGGGCTCGCTTCCCCTCGAAGGCGGCATTGAAGTCGGGCATTCATTCGAACTCAAAGAGATCGAGCGAAAAGCGGGCAAGGCAAAGCGAGACAAGCGGTATGCCGAATTGGCGAACGATTATGCGCGACTAATGAATCCGGTACGCACGGCGAATCATTTTGGCGTTGAAGAGATAATTGACCCGAAGAACACACGTCCTGTCGTCTGTGAGTGGGTGAGTCACGTGTATGAAAATCTACTACCGCAGAGGGTCATGGAACGGGTTAGTGGGAAGCTTCAGCCTATGTTCGCGTAGATTTCTTGTATTTTATGATCTGAGGAACAAGTGCGAAGCGTAGCAGCGTTGTTATTCGATACTTTGCATCATGTATTATCTCCTTTGCACGTCTATTCTCACCAAGCTTGGGCAACACTTGTTGATTCCGTTCTCGATGTTGTTCCTTCCGCCGATGACACCAACAACTGCCGCTGCACCATAATTTCAACCACCACTTCCTATCCGCCAAGTGCGCCAATAACATTTCATCATGACGCACCTCGCAAATGCACTACAAAAGATTGCCTCGCTGGCCCTTTTGACCTCTGCCATTCATCACTCATCTCATCAACGCCCCCAGTCCTATTCTCTCTACATACTCTTGCTTCACACATTCCTCTGTTGCATCATAATTCGCGCCAATTCCACTGCTTCTATGAGCAGACCAAGCTCGAGACGTCTCCGACCACGCCGCAAGGTTAACTACGAACTGTCCCAAGGGAATGATGAGCGCGACGACCGCGATGAGTCCAGTCGGTCTTCGTCACCTCTCCCCGACAGCCGCCGCCACCCTCACAGCTTAGGCCGCAATGCTGAGTCGGCCATCGTCATCTCTTCGGACATGCCTGAGGTGAGCACTTGATCTGGCACCTTTCCAACGCTTAAAAGCACATCTGACACTAGGCGAAACGGCCTGTCTCTCATCGATGTGGCTATACTACCAGCGCCAGCCTCGGAGGCCTCACGATCCCCGCAAGCTCCGCAGACTCCGCAGACCTCGCAAGAGGTGGCATTCGACGCTGGCAATGGCGATCGAGAGGAAGGGTCGAGGACGATGATGAATACTGTTGCAGAGGTCCGCACATCTCCAGTGCCGTACCTGATTCTTCACATGCCCTCGTCCTTTCATCCTTGCCTTGCATTCCTTGCATGCATGCCCACTTGCCTGCTTCGCTGCTAACTCCCGCATCAGTATGAGCCCTTTGACTTCGATCCGAACGTCATCTTTGAATCCGGTTACCACGGCCCACTCGACTTCGATGCAGACCCTTCCGAGTTCAATGCAGACCCTTTCGAGTTCGATGGGAACCTCGAGGCAACTTTGAGGGCGTCGCGAGAGACATTCGCTGAGGTTCGCGCATCCCCAACTCCATCTCTGATACTTCCCCTCTGACTTTCGTTCTAGGAGGATACTTGCCGTCAGGGTGGACACAACCAGCGAATCGGGCATGCCGGCGGTTCTTCAGTGCACGACAGCATGCCAGTGTCCGGCAAAGACCTCCGCCCTTCTATGGCTATCACCCCCAGTTTCTATTCCGACGACCAGCACACGGAGAACACACATGGTCTCTTAGAGACAGAATCGCACCGACATCAACGAACGCATAGACCCGGCCTCGCAAGCCTCGCAAGAGGTGTCATTCGACGTCCGTACTACTCCAATCTCATGCTTGCATGCTCGCTGCTGACTGCTGCAACAGGTCGATCCGTTCGTCATCGATGATGATCTGGAGGCGGCTTTGAGAGCGTCGCGAGAGGAGGTCCGCGCATCTCCAAGTCCAGGACGACACTCGCTGCCAACGTGGATACCATCAGCGCATGGACACAAACGCGGTCATTCATCCAAAGCTCGTGGCAAGAGGCCAGCATCGAGCCAGGATCTTCACCTCTCAATGGCTCAAACACCCGGCTTCCAATTGAGCTTTTCGTCCTCGTCCAGACTGCTACTCGATCGAAGCTTCAACTCTACTATAGCTGCCACATACAGCTTCCAGTCGAGCGGACTGGCCGCCTTTCGAGCGCCATTCGGCACGGCAGAGATTATCGAAGACGTCAATGACCTCTTTCCTCTGCTCTCTTCGTCACGACCAGAGATGACCGCCTACCGACGCCGCCTTGACAATGAACCTCGCGTTCTGCAGCAATTTCCAGTCTTCGAGTGTAACCCTACAACGTGGGCGTCTATTGATCGTGACACCTACGAGTAGTGGGACACCTCCATTGCGACCGAACCCATCATCGAGAACCCTCCTCCGTGGCTCAATCAAGCCAAGAGCCAACACGTCAATGCCTTTGGCTCAGTACGCTCGCGCATGCTTGTGTTGTCGTTATATCCACCCGCGGACGAGGACAGTATTGTCCACATGGACTTGCGACAGCTAATGATATTTCAAATATCTGCATATTCGATGCGTCCATGAAACTCGGCTTTGGCGAAGAGGGCGTGTTCCTGACGAGCATCTGTTGGGCTGACTACTGCCCTATACGCCTCGATCGTAAGAATGTCACCGGAGAGGATATTATGGGACGTCTCCCCCAGATTTTCCGTGACCACTTCGACGACCGCATTCGGGTGCTCATCAGGACGAGCTCAGCTTCCGTCATCATGCTTGCTGGCCGCTATGCTCAGTACCGATACAAAGCGTATTTGGCAGATGAGGGGATTGATGTCATTGTGATATCCTTCTTAAGCAGCGATCGCTTGCATGATCTTGTGCGTTCAAGCGGCTGGATCGAGTAGACTCGTTCTTCAGATGGGGTGGGATCTATCCACCGCATTTCGCTATGCATTCCGCATCCCGAAGCATTTGGTCGCTATCGCAGCTACGTCGTGAAACCAATCACGCGTGTCACGATGATAAATGAACGACTTATGGACTGGGCCCACACATTGTTATATGTTTTCCCAATCAGGCTGACTTTCTTTTCGACCATGAGATGGTTTAAATGCCGGAAAGCTAGGGTGGTCTTCTCAGTGGACCATTTGCGTACATTCGAGTCCAAGGAGGGCCATCATTTCTTCAGTCACGTCTTGTCCAACGTTATGGAACTGACCTTCTACCAGGATCTCAGAAGATATGTCTCCAATACCAAGGACCTCGCCGGGAAGGTGGAAGCCATCTACTCACGCATGGTCAGCTCCGCGATCCTATCATCGGAAGCCCTCTTGTCCTATTAGAGTATGGATGAACGCGAGTGGGAGTATGGCCCTTACACAATGACTATGCGGCTCATAGCGGAGAGCCATTGCCTTCAGTACGAAGCCTATCGTCGCACGGAGGCAAGGAAGAGGTTCTTCGTGTCAAAGGATTTCCGTGAAGCTGGAAACGCCACGAAGGCTGCTGGGATGAGGCGTCTTAGAAGTAAGGCCAGTGCGGCTAGGAAGGATAGGAAGGATAGGAAGGATAGGAAGGATAGGAAGGATAGGAAGGATAGGAAGGATAGGAAGGATAGGAAGGATAGGAAGGATAGGAAGGA